>CASCJZ010000529.1:0-24777 GCA_949152475.1 Terebella lapidaria
CAGAATTCTTTTATACTTTTGATAGTGCCCCAGGAATTACCCTTCCAGGAAGTTAAATTAATGTTATTGAGAACTAATCTTCTTTTTTATTTTTTATCTGACTTATAAAATCAGATTGATAGATCTGAGAGTCTCTCTATTTGTTGTACTTCTTTATTAGTTAGGTTTTACCAGAGTGAACCGGGCCTACGACAAGGATCTGTATCTCTAGCTGGTGATTATTCCCTTACATCAATAATAAATCTCTTTGATGATATTTAAATTATAATTGGATATATACTTGGGTTGTAATTTAAATCTGTGTTAGCATCTTAAGTCTCAACAACATCTGTTGTATCTTTTAACATGCTCCAGTTCCTTCTTGGTTAGTTTAGAATCCTTTTATTGCATTCCAAATAGTAGGGATTATTTTTGAATTAGACCATTTCTTACTTTTTCCATAATACTTCTGACTAGATCTGTGAATACAGAATCTACCTCTGCATAATTATAAGCAGTAATCTATCGAAAATTAATCCTTCTTTCAGTAGCAAATTTAACCCCTTCTGCATTCAATACTGTTCTTTTTTCTGTATTAATCTGATCAAAATCCCTTTTATTTCCAATTAAGTATATTTCTTTATTCTTCAATCCTCTATCAGCAATTTCATTCCAGTATTGCTCTACTTTCTAGAAAGATCTCTTAATAATAGACCATAAGTACTTTATTACCAATATCATAGACTAAGATAATCCCAACTGCTCCAGTATAGAAATTTCTAGGTATTGCTTTATATTTTTCTAAGCCAGCTGTATCCCACATTTGTAAATGACATTCACTTTCATCACAGTATATAATTTTGGTAGCAAAATCTATTCCTACTGTTGGTTCTTGATAGAGAGGACTTTGGTGGTTAGAAAATTGGAAAATAATAGAACTCTTACCAACATCTTTAATAATGGTTGAAATGTTACTAGTTTCTCCTAGGACTAAGAGTTTTATTTTATAAATATCCTTATGTAGAATGTCATATTATTGATCTCCAAGGGAAAACTGAATGATGGATGATGAAATGGACGATTTCATTTACAGTTATAATACAATTGTATTGTAAAATAGATAGAATAGTCTCTAAAAGCAAAACTATAATCAAATCAATTCAAAAATAATTTAATTAAAGCTATTGAGAGAGGTTCATATAGATCAATTACATGGTGGTTTTCCATTTCCAGTATCATATTTCGGTTTTTGACATGCAGTTCCAGTATCCACTTGACCGGAAACACATATTGGTGCGCAAGTGTTATTTGCAGCTGATTTGAAGCCATATTGACATTTTGCATGATACCTCCAATCCCTTTCTAGTTAACATTAATGTTTAGTTCTCTAAGCACACTCACTTTTATCCAAATAACTTGGTCCTCTGTCATATGGTTAAGGTTTAAAGCATTGAGTTCCATCATCTGTAAAGAGATATGGACATCCTCCTTTGTAGCAAAAATTTCCATGACGATCATACAGAAATTTACATCTTCGGTGACATAACGAGTCTGAAAGATCATAACCTACCCCACAAGAAAAAGATATGCTTCTTTAGAATATGCTTCTTTGGCACCAGTATCGATTATCTGGAGGAGAATTCGCATCCACCATGATTTTCGTACCGTCTGGAAGATAAATGGTTTTAAATTGGATTTTTTCACCGTCTGCAAGAGAAATGGTTTTAACTTGGCTCTATTCCGTAGTATCGTCTCTTTATCTTTCAATTTCCACATTGTCTGGAAGAGAAATGATTTCAACTTGGATCTATTCCGTAGTAGAGTCTCTATATCTTTACTAACAGTTGATCAAAGAGACACATAAGAAAACTGTGATAACAAGAATTGCTTTCATTGTCAATAGAAGTAAAATAATAAGTTATATTAAATTTATTTATTCGACTATCCAATTTCAGACTGCAGATTTTTTTTAGAAAAATATATTTTCTCATCCGGAAACTTTACAAACACTCTGGGGACTCATTTCTTATGAAATCTTCTCAAAATAAGCTGTGATTATTTGATCAGATTTATAGTTATTGTTAGAAAACTTATACAGTATCATTGATTTTGGCAATTTTACCTGTATGTACTGTTTTTCTAAGAACAGAAATGAAAGAGACAAGGGAACAAGATGAAACTATGAATGCTAGCAAATTTACATACACCCAATCCCTCAAATGCGAGTTGGAATATTCTAGAACTAATCGACAATAGTCATTAGAATAAATCTCTGGTTAATCATGTGATCATAATAATCATGTGTCAAGAACTTTTCCAACACCGCCACGTTTCTATCTTTAGCAGGAGACTCCAATATCAAGGTTAATGAATATAATTCACAAGGTCTTCCAAAGACCAATTTGTATAGAAATCTTTAAAAATAAGCATAATATTCATTTTATTTCAAAGCCATTGTTCACAATAACTTTAAAACAAACAGTCTCAAGAACATTTCAATATGCATAAGCAACAACAGCATAAAGCAGAAGAAAGGGTTAATGACTTCTGTTATTTCTTATGAAAAATTTTCAATTCTTTATTATGTAATTATACTCATTCTCGCACTTTGTCTTGAGTCTATGCTTTATATTCTCTTTCACTTTAAAGAAATCCATACCACGCGTCAGAGAGCCAACCACAGACTTATACAGTTCTAAGAAGAAGGCGAATGTTTCTCATAGAGATTAATTGTTCTGCAGAAGACTGTGTCGAATATAAATAGCCTGTACAGAAATCTCTGTAGTACCAACCTGCCTAGAAATCAGTCAGAGTATTTAACTATTTATGTGTTGGTTATAGCTTGATGAAAAGACAGATGGATGTAATTTAGGTGTCAATTAATAAATCCTATACTTATATGTAAAGGTTATTGATACCATTTTTTAATGGAGCATATTCATGGACCTAATTGTGGTTGCAAGATTATATTGGTGTGTAGAATGCCAATGGTTTATATGGTGTCATTGAAATGAAAAGGGCCGGGCGGTGCTTCAATGAAGAACAGTTAGATAGGTCAATAGTGGCAAGAATATTTTCAAAGATTATGATAATCGTTTTGACAGGCAAAAATATGTTAGTTCTGCTGATGATGAATTACTGCTGGTAGTTCCATTTGTAGCTCAGGTCAAAATTCGATCAATTTGTGTAATTGCTAAGGGCTAAAATAATTATGCTTCTAAAATGCGTCTGTATGTTAATTAAGAAAATGTTGATTTTTCATTGGTTGAGGAAGAACCAGTACAAGAGTTTCCATTGTTCCCAAATTTAGAAGGTGAAATTCATAATGCTGTAAAAATAAACAAATTCAACAAGGTATACAAACTATTGATTCATTTGATCAATCCTGATATGGAAAAAATAGAAATATCCTATACTCAAATTAAGGGAGAAAACACTAACATCAAGAGAAAAGCAGTAGAAACTGCTTATGAAGTTAAGCCCAGTGGTGAGAACAGATATTAAAGATCTTGAGAAGAACCATTTACATTTGGTTGATCACTTGATGCAACTAATTAAATGTGGTAGTTTATTTGGACTATGTGTTAATCACTTCTATGAAGTACTGATTGATGTTCATCAGGACATTATGCACATTCACTTTCTAATTAAAATGTAAAACCCAAGGGTAAAATATTAGTGTGTTATCTGCTATTGTACGTGCAAATTGCCAATCAGTTGTCAACAATGTCAACATCTAATGTGTAAAGCTCACTTGTTGAAACTTAAGTCCAAATGCCCATATTGTCGACTTTAACCATTTAACTATCAGTAGAGTAGTAGCATCTCATTGCTAGCTTCATCCAAATCTGAATCAATAAAGAGAGATAAGAAATGAAAAAAATAGCAATTTTTGAATGCTTAGTAGATGACTGTAAATTCTAAGGTAACTATCATGCCATGATTAAACATAAGAAAAAATAACACTATGAAGAAAAAATAGAAGAGATTCTCTACCCACAAGAAAGACTCACTAAACTTAGAAGAGAATGACTCAAGAAGTTAATCCTCATGATAATCAATAAATCACATGAAAATATCAAGAAAGAGCATTATTATTGCATGCAATGACACAGCGAAAGACTCCCATGCCAGTACTGACTAAAATGATAAAACACAGTGAATCTTGTGGGGAATAAACCTGTAAAACTATTCTTTATGATGAAAACTCAGCTATGATAGTTGATATTAACCAACTTGAAACCCAATGCAATGAAGGAAAATATTATCCTTTGAAGTTTTATGATTAGTCCAAAGCAAACTAAATGGTCATAAATTATATTTAAGATTGTATGAAAGGGATCATCTGGTGAAGAATTTTCCTCCATGATCTTTATTACGACTGAACCCTGGGTTACTAATCCTGTCATGGTAGTCATTATAAATATGAGCATATTTGATACTACCAGGGTACTTAGTATGATTCAGCATTTTCCCACTTAAGAGTTTCATTTCCTTCAATTGACTCATACCATCTACTAACTTTTGTGATCTCTCAAGGGAATTTCTATCCTCTCTAAATGCTGTTAGAAGTTTTTTAGTTTCAGAAGTTTGCTTTTTCTCTTCTTCTAACATTCTATTCACTAAAACAGATTAAGCTGATCTTTTTGGGAGAGAAGTTCTATTAAAAATTGAATAATTTGTTGAAACAAAGACATTTCTTTCTCTCCAGCTTTTACCGGTTGTTCCTACTGTGGATATAATGAGAATTTACATTAATTAAGTCGTTTGTGACATGGTGGAAGATCAGGAACATCTTTTTCTTGAAACATTGGATGTCTCCATAATTTGGTGTGGCGATGAGGGAGATGTTATCCCATATTTTCTGGGTTCATTGGTGTGTTAAATAAATTTAATGTAATATACGTACTTTGAGTCAAATAACAAGATAAAATTATCAGGAAAAAGCTCAAATATTGTAGTCCCTTAGAAATGCTAGAAATAAGAGTAAAAAGTTAGGAATTCTTGGTAAATAAATAATTGTTCTATTCTATGATAAGATAATTCATTTAGCAGCCTTACTTAAGATCATATTTTTCTTTCTAATGAGATCATTGTAGTTGTTTATTTTAGTTTTTTTCTCAACAAGTCCCTCCTTTTGGGTCTCATTACCTGTGTCGAATTTACTACAACTTTTATAGGCCTTTATTGTAGATGGTTGAAACAATTCAAAGGCGTTCTCTTTTTTAACTTATTTATTAATGTTCTTTTCTTTTTTCTGTTTAGTCTCTAGAATTTTTAGATACTTTTGTTTCCCAATAAGTTTCCTTTGCAGGGTTTCTAGATATTGAATACAATATAGTTTATCTCTTTCTAGTGACTCATAGATAGCGACTATATTGTGCGCACTTTGTCCAATGGTCACGTACATCTTATACTATTGTTAGGCTCTAGTTAAAAGTACACTAGTTTCTTCTTCCTGTCTGATGATTTAATATATTTAAGTTTGTTTTTCAAGTGATTCTTTCATTCTCTGCGCTCATATTCTGATTCTAATTGATGAATTTGAATTTGTAGTTTATTTTATTCTTGACTTAGAGTCTTATGTTCTTGTTTCAACATGATTTGATCCACTTCAGCTAATTATTTTAGACCTTGATTTTTTTTAATGTGATTTCTTTTCTCTCTCATTTGTTACTAGTAGTATTGGTAATTTTGAAGCACTTATGTTAGTTAAGTGTTGAGTGAAGCATTTTTTTCTTCAAGTTGTTGAATTTGCTGGGATTTCTGAAAAACAAGCCCAGTTTTCATTCAAATTTAAAATTGATGTGACGTAGTAAAGAAAAATAAGGAAATATTTTTATGTAAAGTTCTTATAGATCATTCTTGTATTAAATATGGGATGGTAATAGTTGTTTAGCTTTATTAATTATATTCATAAGTTTAGTTTAACTTTAATTTAACTACTGGGGACTTGAAATGAAAAGAGGGAAAATTGTCTATGAAGACCATACTCCTGCATCTTTGAGTCCTATTAAGTAACCCTTTGACAATGCTCTAAACAACAAAGCTCATCATCAACCAAGTAGCTAACCACTTTCTGAACAAAATGTTAATTGGGAAACAGTTGAATAAACTTTTCAAAGAAGATGTTGTATGAAACGCAGGAACTCAGAATCAAAAACTAAAAATTTCAAAAATACTTCTAGAACTATTAAAACTCCAAGTGTTATGACATCAAGAAAAAATCTCAAGGACAAGGGTAGAAGAAGGACTGTACAATCAAAGTGTGGAAATTATTATTCCTGTAATGAGTATAAGCAAATCAAGCAATTAGCTGATGAATATGAAAAACTTAAATATAAGTACTAAGAACTCTACATGAGGCTAGCTATCTAACCACAGAAAAAAAATAATAACCAAAAAGAAGAAAAAAAGAAAGACATTACTAAAAGATTAAGGAGCATCAGGCAACAGGTACAACTAAAAGATTAAAATTTCAAGGAATTTGCTGATAATCTAGCATCTTTCAAGGAAGAAACAGAGAAAAAGAACTCATATACCAAGATTCTTGAACAGAAATTACAAGAAATTTAAATGAAAAAGGAACTTTATCCTCATGGTAAAGCCTACAAGCAAATTCTCTGACCAACTGAATAATTTTTAATAATCTGATTAATCAAAGATGATCATAAGACATAGTCACCTGCTACATCTTTGTTACCATCAGGAAGGGAATCTTTAACTCTTTCTTCATTTTCTTCAACTGGTTACTCTTCCATAGCTTCTGGCTTTTTTTCTCCAGGTTCTTACTCTGCAGGTTCTTACTCTGCAGGTTCTTACTCTGCAGGTTCTTACTCTGCAGGTTCTTACTCGGCAACCTCTTCACTTTCTTCTTAACTCTATTAAGACTCTTAGGCTTCTGGTTCTTCATCTCCTTCTGGTTACTAGGCTGGCTTTTATTCTGGTTCTTCATCCATCTATATTAAACACCTTTATACTTTTTATTATTAATGAGGTTATTAAGGTTAAGGCTGCATCTTCTCTGGTGCTTATTCTTGAGGTTGCTCTACATCTATTTCCTCTTCTGGCTTTTTAATTTCTGGGTGAACTTCTTCCTCAATATCCATTTTAATATCTGGTTAATTGTCCTTTTCAGCAATATTTAAGACATCATCAATATTGGGTTAAGGAGGCTCATTTACTTCTTCTTTTTCATCTATCATACCCATATCTTCCTTTTTTTTAGGTTGTTTTTTTCTTCCTCCTTTTTTCTTTTATTTTTTAGGCGCTTATTCTTCTTATGGTTTCATTTATTCATGTTACTCAACCTATTTTGGTGGATTCTTTTCTTAGACCTTTTTTATCTTTTCTTTATGTGGTTCAGCAGAAGGAGATTTAGGAGGTGATTTTGGACCTTTTTGTTAAGGAGATTCAGATTCTCGAGCTGGCTTTTTGGGTGATTTCTCAACTTTGGCTGGTCTACCTTTTTTTTCCTTTTTAGGCTCTTTCCCAGGGCTTTTAATTTCTTAATTTTCCTTTGGTTTAGAGGGTCTTCCTGGTCTTCCTGGTTTTTTTGTTTTTGATGTTGATTATGGTTTAACAGCTTGTTTACCTCTTTTTTGAGAGGACATATCTTTTTTTTCCTTTTTTGGTCGACCTTTTTTTGATGGTTATGGTTCAATAGGTGATGAATCTTCTTATTTTGGCTGAGGTTTGTTTGGTGTTTTTTTCCTGACTTTGATTTAGGCTATTTAACTTTTTTTTCCTTCTTGGGAGTTGGTGGCTTTTTCTCAGGTGTAGGTTTTCTACCAGTTCTGGAACGTGTAGTTCTTTTAGGCTACTCAGGTTATTCATCAGCAACTCTTTCTTTTTTAGCTGGTGCCTTATCCTTTGGCTATTTTGATTTGTGTCCTTTAGGCATCTCAACTATAAATATCAAAGTTATGGTAAAAAATGGTGCAAAAAGCTGAACTTATAATCAACCATCCTTTTTATTAGAATATAACCAGCCAATCATAATTCAATAACTGTTATCGGTAGATTATTGGTGCTAAATTAATCAAAGCTCCTTTTGGTATTGAATTTTTTGACCACTTTATTTTCAATGTTGAAATTTTACTCAACTTTGCTTAAAAACAACACTATCGACCAATTTCTATTCCATTTCTCCACTTATTTTATAGTTAAACATAACATTTCTTTCTTTTTCGAGACTGTTTTTGTGTTATTGTAGTACTTGCAAAGTATTATCATCAGCATCCATATGTAATCCTTTTCCAAATACATATGCTCCTTATAGTTAGATTCCATAGGTCTGTTTAGACTTACTCTATGGTAATACTTACATGTTTAGGCTGTAATTTTCTGAAAATAAGTTCCAAAGTTGTTATGAGAGATCCTCAACATTGGTTTTTCAGAAACTTTTTTGCTTTTGTAACACCTGGGTAAGATTGGTCTAATTGTTGATTTCAACTACAGCACTGAGATCATTGCTCGGGCTGTTGATCATGTGGCACATAATTTTATAATTTAATCACAACAATATCTCTGTTAAAATCATCTTTATTTTTTGTTTTAATTTTTCATGATTTTCTTGGCTTAACCAGAAAAATAATTGTCATTGTAGAGCTACTTCCTTGAAAGAATATCTATTTAACTATTTGACTGTGTTTTTCTAAATTTTTAAATACTATCAAAATTTTTCCTAAAACAAACTTTTCCACCAACTTTTCATTATATTGACTCAATAACTGTTAATAACTGGCTGTTGTTTCTCCTTTACTTGTCTTTAGGGCTCTTTTCTGCAGTTTAATCAAGACTATCTCAATTAAGAACATTTTTATTAAGATAAAATTTCACTAGTAACTATTTAATGATTGTCTTGAATAGTATTAACTTCTTGTAAGAGCTACATGTTGAAATGACTTGAAATTACCTTCTACTCTTGACTTTATCTCTTTTAGATTCTTCTAACCTAAATATATAAACCAGGAAGACTAATGAATGAAGTCTAATGTGCAATCAATTATGATTGGTGAGATTCAATCCAATCATAAAGAAGAATGGAAGAAAGGAAGATTATAGAAGTTTGAAATCATACTTTACATGGGGTTGGATGATTCAAAATATATTTTATAAAATGCCAGGACAAGGAAAAGGTGGAAAGGGTGTTGGAGGAAAAATTAAGGTTGGAAGCAAGACTAGAACAAGGAGACCAATCAGAGCCTCAGTTGAAGGCATCACCAAACCAGCCATTCGAAGACTAGCTAGAAGAGGTGGTGTAAAAAGAATATCTTCTTTCATTTATAACTATACTAGACAAGTGCTTAAAGGGTTCCTTGAGAATATTGTGCGTGATGCAGTCACTTATACATAGAACAATTTATGGTTTTGGTGGTTGATCTTTTGCGGAATCATTGAACATTAATGCTATTCAATTTATTCAAATTTTAGTTGGGATGAACTTAAATAATTTTGATTATCTTTAGATGTCATTGGAGAGATAAACTGATCAATTTTAACCTATCTTAATGGGAATTTGCTATAATTTAATTTCAATCACTGAAATATAGGCACTTGATCTACATACCATCTCTGTTTTGATAGAACTTATTTTTATATTTGAGTATTTCTTCTTCAGCTTATTAGCTAATTTGGTTGCATCAAAGGTTTGAGGACCTTAGCCTTGAATAGTTAAATTAGCTCCCAAAATGATTCTTTCCTTGCAATTCTTTAGATGCTCTTAAAAACTTGACTGTCCAGATACTGCATAAATGACTTATAGATTTGGAATACTTCCTTATGCCTCCATGCTTCAAGTATTTCTTTGTTTTAATTTATTACTATTTTGATCCAATGTTTACGTATTTATATGCTAAAATATAGTATCAAAAAATTGTTGATGAAATCATATATAAACTCACATTTTTTACTCATTAGGAAAAATAGCTGCATTTAGCAATGATTTGATATTTGTCAATTATTGATATTGCTTAATAAAATATTAACAATTGCCAAATGGATATTAAAGCAGTCTATCATACAGTAAACTTCCCAACATAGTTCCATTTTCGAGAGTACAATTGCCCACGATAGTACTTGGACCCTAAAAAGCAGGTAATGTAAAGAGAAAGACAACAATATTTGGCTAAAAACAAGCAAGGAAAGTTTAAAGCTAAAGTTAAGCATAAACCATGCTTTATGGATGAACATATTAAACCAATCAAAAACAATCCAAGTCCTGCTGTGTATAAAACTGAAGGAAAACTAGGAAAAAGGTATAAATCATAGTCTAACTTAAATAAAGTAAATCTAGAAGCAAAGAAAGGAACTTTTATTGATGATATTGAAGCTCACCAAAAGAAGTTCTAACATCCAGGAGTGGGAAAATACAATTTACTTTCTGCTAGATCTCCAATAAAAAAAGTAAAACATTAACCAGGATAAAAATTTTGTCATTTGGATGATGTATATACCTTAGCTAATGAAGTACCTGGACCTGGATTCCATAACCCTAGAGTAATTACTTATTAATGCTAGATCTAAATTAAAAAACTCAAAGTTAACAACACCAATTTTAAATTTTACAAATAAAAGCATGCTAAGGAAGAAAAAAAACTCAAAAGAGCACTGTCCACTCGACTTGGTCCAAGTACTTACAGTCCAGTTAAGTACAATACTTTCGAAAGTACAGCTGTGAGTAAAACTAAGGTAACTATTAAAGAATATAGACAATTTCTAGGTGGAGTCATGGATATATTGATCATAAACAAGGATTAAGAGCCCAACTGAAACACCCATCTCCTGCTTAGTACAATACTGTTCATCAATGGGCCCAAAATAGCAACAGATAGATCCCAGTCGGGTAGATTCACTTCTTGAATAGATATTCTAAAAGTGTGAGGAGCTTAACAGTTTATAATGAATGATTAGAAAATATATTAAGATTAATTATTCTAATACTTTTTAATCCAATATAGTTTATAAATTAAATACTTTGAAACATATGGAGGAGTCAATCAAAATTAGAACTTTTCATAATCTCCACAAATACATTACAATCCTCTCTGAAAAAGAACATATTCAAAAGTGTCTCTATATCTTTGGTCCCAGTAGGGCAGAAAAGACTACATTAGCTCATTTATTGACTGAGGAACTGTTGACAAGGTAAGATAATTAAGGAGAGGTACTGAAAAATTGAACTTAGGTGATCATCCTGTTTAGATCAGTGACTAGGTTAAAAATTCTTTTATTCTGAAGAGTTATCAGAAATAAGATTACAATATAATTTAAGGCATCAATGTGCAATTTTTTCATGGTTTAAAGCCAAGTTCCTTAATCACTAGAGATATTGTATTTCAACTCAATTGTTTCAATTATTGCCTGAAAAAATATGTATAACCATATGCCTTTTTAATAGCTTATTCCAACTGAATTACCTGTAAGTAGATTGAGTCTATTCTGGTATAATTTGTGGAATTGTTTCCTGCAGAAAGCTTTTAAAAAGATAATACCTATAGTCTATGTTGTTATTACTAAGGCTAAACTGGTAGCAAATAGCATTTATGAGTCAATTACTCTAACTACACGATCACTGGAATGTCCATAAGACCTCAACTGATGGATGCTTACTCTTATCTCAACATTGATTAAAAACTACTGTCTTTCTTTTTGAGTTCAGATCCTATAAAGTAATGGAGAAGCTAGTAATTTCTGGAATGAATTTTAAAAAAACTACCTAAAAAGCAAGTAAGAAAATAACTGAAGATTAATCAGCAATTTCAGGTTTATAAAACTTAATATGAAAAGGAAATGAAGGGTTTATCATAGGAATGTATGGACGAATTGCTTGAGGTAGTGAATAGTATAGAATATGTCAAAGTATTACCTATAAAAATCATCACAGGAAAAAAGTAGAATTAAGGATATCATCAATAATAAGATATAGAAACTCAACATTCACCAAAAATCAACTGGTAATAAAAATATCAACCTATTTTTACAAAAAGTAAATCATTATAATGTCGTAAACTTAATAGTCTTACAGATTGTAATAATTTTTCTGTGTTTATTTGGATTTTCTAGAGAGTGGCTACTTCAAGAATATTATTACTGCTTTGAAAGGAATAATTGAAGTTTTAATGATTTTTCTTGAGTTTAGTACTGACACTTTGAAAAACTAACAAAGATAGTATATTACTGATATCAAGGAGAACTGTTCTATGCTTATCTAGTTATCAAAGAAAATTATTTAGGTATAATTTGCATCAGACTCTAGTGTTAAGGAAAATAAGCTTGAATCTTCTTTAAAAATATTGTTATTGAATCCAGATGTCTATGGTCCTAATAGAGCAGAAATAATGGGTGCTGTAAGAGCTTTATTTACTTTTTTCTTCCAGAATGAATGCTATATAGAATGTATTGATCTAGAACTGTATTCAGAAACTATTTTCTTATTTGAAACCCTGTTGTTTAAAATTCCTGTATTTTAACTTAACTTTAATTTGCTAGATAGATGGCTTCAAAGAATGATTGTTGTTTGTAGAGATAGAGAAGCCTTACAAATTATACATTTGATGGGTAGAATAGCCTGTTCTAAGCAAATTAGAAGAGTTCAATAACTGAAAGTAGAGATTGAAAGCAATAAAAATAAAAAGTATATAAGTCAAGTTATTGGTCCTTACAAGCCTAATTTCAGTGCAATGAAGGATAAACTAAAACAAGAACAAATTTGATCATTCTGTTATTATCACATTGAATTACTATAAAATTATGAATTTTAATAATAGGAAACATTTAGATCATCTATAGTTTGATATAAAAAATCATGTTAAGTGGTAAAGTATTTGCTTCTAAGTAATACTCAACTACTTATCTAACCTCCTAATGGCCCTAATAAAATCTTCAAGACTTAAAGTAACCTACATTGCTTCCATTTAGAATAGAATTGGCATAATTACCTCTAAAACTTTGATATTTAAGCTGCTTATATCTATTTCTTTAGCAGATATCAAACCATCATTATTACTATCAAGTTATGCAAATATCCACCCTACTCTTCTTAATTGCCTAATTTCTAGAATCTCTTTACTTTTAGTTTCTGCCTAAAAAATTAGTCTTGGTTCTTATTTTTTAATGATGGTTTGTTTAACTTTATAAAGGGAATCTCGTATATGAGTAGCTCTTGATGCTAATCCTTGGGGTTTAAGAAGTTCAGGACTATAGAGTTATTTCCCAGTATTAGGATCCCTGATATTATTCCATATTTATTATACCATTTGCTTTTGAATTTTTTATGTTTTTTCCTAAGTCATTTTTCTTAAGTCTTTCTTGGAAACTTCCTTTATTTTTCATAATTTCCTTTGATCTTATATTCATTAAACTTGCAGATGACCTAATTGATGCTTAACTACTCTTTGTATTATTATTTTTGGTTAATGATAAGAATTATTTCTTTTTTGGAATTTTTTGGGTTAAATTAATAGCAGGATGAAAGGAACATTGGTTTAATGTTTGTAAAACTAAGCTTCTTCTTTTCTAGGTTTTTTTTTCGTTCCATTTTTGAACCATATTCAAGTAAATGTTACTATAAGGGAAGATTTCTTCTTTTAGCTGCTATTTTAGAGCTATTAGGGTTTATTTATGGTTTAGATCTCAGTTACTATTTTTCTTTTATTTATCTTTAGTATTGTAACTTTTATTGAGTTCGTGTGAGTTCTTGTTTTTGACTTTAATGCATGTTATATAGTCTTTCAAAGGTATTAGGTTCTTTTTGTATTTATAAGGAAGGGTTAGACTGATTTAGGGAGTTAACTCCACTATTTCGAGAATTAAATAGGTCTGGAGTTTATTTATCTTTAATTTTGAGCTAAGTAAGTCTTAAACTAGTGAATTATCTCTAAATAAGGGTTAATCCATGATAGCCACTTTGAATAAGTATATCTTGAAAAATAAAATAAATGCCTTGAATCCATTGATATTTAAAGATAAAAATTTATCACTCAAAATAATCAGAGCATCTTGGTTCAAATATTACTCGATTATCCTTGAATGAGCATTCTATGGTTTATTTAAGGAACTTTTTCTTTACGATAACTTTAAAAAACCTCTTGAAAATCCTTTTTCTTTTTAAGCAAGAAAATCATGACGTTTTTTTGTAATTAAAGACTTAGGTTGCTTTTTTAAAGCAATACTTTTTAGTTCTTCAAGTTTAAGATTTTCACAGATGGGAATATGTCGTAAAGAAGCTTCATGAGAGAATTTCCTTCCACAAAATTAGCAGGTAATTTTTTGGACTTCAATAGCCTTTCTAAAACATCTTAGATCATCTCTTAATTTAACTGTGTATCTTGAAAATTGCATGGATTTTTCATTTGCTGATTTAGCAGAGTGTCTGATCTTTGGTAATTCTTTTTTCTGGCTAACTGGATGGATTCATTAGTACTTTGTTAGTTGATTATAGCTTCTTATTTTTTTCTTTAATTGCATTTTTCTTGATGTTAGCGATTAAACAATTGTGGAATTTTTACATGACAGATAGGACATTTATGATAATCAGTTTGTGGATTTGGTTTAAATTCAAAATAATTCTGTTGTGTTTGTTATTTAGACTCAGTTTGATTGTTTGATCTTTTGATTTTCCTAGGTGTTCTATACATGGGATTAGTTGAGCTACATAATTTTAGATGATATGATAGTTTTCCCTCAAAAAATGTTCTGAGACAGAATGGACATTGTTCATAGTTAAATTTAGTTTCTAGAAACTAATTTTGTTAGTGATCAAGATTGATACTTTAGGTATGATCAATATCAAGCATTTAATCGAATCAATATTTTTAATATAATGTTTTTAGATCAAAAAGATCATTTTTTGGTTTTAAAAGATTTTGGATTTTTGTTTTTTTCCTTAAATACCTCTATTTATTTAAGTGCTATATTTTCCTTAGTATTTTCAAGGAAATTCTTGATTGAATTTAGTGAAGGATCATTTTTATTAGTTGATCTAAACTTTATAAGTTAAATACTTAAGGATTCTATTAACTAATGCTTTATCTAATTTATTTTGACTACTCATATTTTCTAGTTTTTTGGTGTAATAGTAGAGTTTTTTAAGAGAATTTTGTGAAGACTACTTAATTTTATCTGTTTTATGTCGATAAATACTTCAATTAAGATAATAATTTACACTCGATTATGTAGAATAGTTTCTGTTTCCTTTTCCTTAGCAGTTCTAGAGTTCTGCTATCTCCAACTATCTGTTTTAATGCTTCTCTTTAAATATTGACATCTAATTCTATCAACTTCTCCTTTATTGATTTCTTCCTTACGATTAAGAATAGTTTTAAGATTATGAGTCATCCTCATTGATTTTTAGGCCATTAGCTGATTTTTTTTCTTTAGTAATTGTGATCGGTTATCAATAAAACTCTTCATTTTCTGTTCATAATGTTCTTTTACTTGATCAGACATTTGAACTTCTTTCTGATTTCTCTCTTCAACTAGAGATTCAATTGGTGTTCTAACTGATTTAGCTTTCCTTTTTTAGAGTTGAAGTTCATTACTTAAGATTCTTTGATTAGCTCGATTGAGTTTATTTAAATAATTAGTCACTAGAAACGTTTACTTTTTCTTAGATTCTTCATTAATTTTGGTAGTATAAGGGAATCTAAAACGAGGTACAGATGTTGAAGCCCTAATGCTATTTGGTGTTTATATATTTTTCTCCATACATCTTGAATGGAAAGTTTCCCTAGGTGGTATTTGACTATATGATAGTTCTTCTATTCTTTGTTTAACTTTTTGTATTTTATTCTATGTATTAAGTACTCTTTAAGCATGTTAATCCTGATGAAGTTGTAAAATTTTATTAACTTTTGAATTTTTCTCTGTCTTCTTTTAGAGGAAGTTCTAAAACTTTCTAATTAGATTTTATTTTTCTATATTTCTTTGCTTAGCTGCTCTTTACTTGATGTATTAGGTACCATATTTGACTGGATTAGTTTTATTGGCTTCTAAGTCTTTATGTAATATCTATTTTAGTTGAAGATTTTTTATTTATTTATCAGTGATTGTATTTATCTACAAATCTAATGAATGATTACTGTTTCTTTAATAAATGATGTAAATTATTGTTTACATTTTTTGTCTAGTTTATGATACTATTTTTGGTTATTAACTTTAGCAAGTTCTACTCTTGAAGGAGTCTGGAAAAAAGTAATTTTCTTTTTAGTTCCTTCCATAGAATTATATAGTAAATAACAAATATTTTTCCACTATAACATCTAAAAATCAGATATTGTACCTAATTTATATTAATAACCTTACTGATCAATACATTTAAACTCTTTAAGATCAATTGTACTGTAATGATGTCATATTTTAAATTATATAACAACATATTAGTATCTTAGTTAAAATCCATGAAAATTCTGGTCTTATTGTTGCTACCCTTTGTATTACATGCAAGCTTCAACTGTACTAAGTTTCTATTACAACTCAAAAAACTTCAATAAACTAACCTAACATAATGTATAATACCTAATAGATTTTAGTATTAATAGAAATTGCCCCCTATACTATATTCTCTGGGAAACAGCCTGATGACCTTGGTTTCCCCTCTTAATGTACTGAAAAAGCATACTCACTCCAATATTTCACAACCATCATTGATTTAAAACAAAATAATCATACTTACACCACATATTTTGGTCTATGCTTTACTAATCAGTGTACTGCTAAGGATTTGAATAAAAATGGAGGTATTAAGTCTATAATATAGCTTTCTTAATTAACTTATTGATAGAGGACAGTCTTATTAAAGAAGATCAGGTATATTTTTATGTTCCTAATTTATCAATTGAAATCACTACTGGAGCCATAATAATTTCCTGTATTTTCTCAGTCCTAATTATTGGAGCATTTGTTTGGTCATTTATTAAATGGTTCAATCAATGTCGTGAATTACCTCCTTATGAAGATAAATAACTTGAGATGTTATAACCAGCAAGTAAATCAGAAGAATAATCTATACTTATCTAGAATAACTCTAATAATGATGCATCTCTTTTATAAACACTTTCATTAGAAACTAGATGGAAAAATTTCCTTAAAATTGAAGAAAGTTTCAAAATCATTCATTTTAGCTTATTTAAAATTATAGCTGTACCAATTATCATTTTTGGTTAAGTATTTTATATCTGTAATTTTGCTGCTTTTAACTACTTTTCTTTCGATCAAGAAATTTATAATACCTTTTATGCTAAGCTAGCCTTATTTTTCTTACTATTTACCAGATACTTTCTTCTTTATTAGTGGATTTCTATTTTCACGCAAAATATTTACTATGGATGAATATAAGGAAGAAAAGATAAAATATTTATTAAGATCAATATTGAAGAAATTTATTCGTTTGTACCCAATCTATCTATCATGTATTCTATTATTCTGGCTCGTAGTTCCAACCTTACATGCTGGTCCAGTCTGGAATGTACTATAAAATTAGGCTTCTATTTGTGATTTTGCTTGGTGGCGTGCCTTATTATTAATTGATAATTGGTTTATATAAGGATGTTATTCACCTGCTTGGTTTATTCAAGTTGAAATACAGTTAGTCTTATTAACCTCTTTATTTTTTGTTGTATATTTTTATAAACAAAAAATAGCTATTATAGCATTATCAATTTGGACTTTAGGAATGTGGATACTCATGATGGCATTTAGTGCATAAATGCCAATTACTCTCTAAATTACTAGTTCATAATTTTCTTAATTATACTTTAGATCTACTTATTCTCATGCACCTTTTTACTCTTTGGATCTATTATGGCTCTAATTTCATAAAAAGAATCAGTAAAAGAAGTAGTTGCAACATATTTTACTTCAAAAAATTCTTTTGTAACTATCATAAATATTTGTGCATGTACTATATTAGGTGTTGTACTCCTACGACCTAGTATTTGGGAAGATTTACTCTAACTTGAACTTTCTGTTTGTAGAACAGGTGTATTTTTTAGTTTCTTATTCTTCTTTATTTCTGGTATTTTTGAAGCAACAATGCATAAGAGTCGAATTCATAGGATAGCATACTATGTTTATCCAGTAATAATATGTTCAGGATTTATTATCATGTCTAGTTTTTGGGGTTTAGAAACCTTCCCTTATGTTTCTGGAGCTACTTTATTGAATTGTTTAATGTCAACTCTCTTTTTTTCTATTGTAATTGGAGTAATCCTAGGCCTATTATTTGATTTCAGAGCTATCAGGTTAAAATGATTGTTAATGTTTTTTTTAAGTCATTTATAATCAATTTCTATTTAATTTTTTATGGAAAATCATTCTTTAATATTATCCTCAACAAATCAAGTACCATTAACATCATCAACAGTCCTTAAAAAACTTGCTGAATCAGTAAAATGTACTAATGACTAATTGTATAGTAAAAAATGTTTAACAAGAGTATTATATTAATTATTTCTTAGTATTTCCATACATTTTCATTCTAAATTGGTTGTAGTTTCCCAACTGATGAAGAAATTAAAAATATTTATGCTTAATTAGAAAATTCAGATTCTAATGGAATTGAAAGGTAAGTATTCCTAATAATATAGTAATAATTTCTTAATGGTTCTATAATTTTGTTTATAACTCTATAATCAAAGTAAAAAATAGCCAATAGGAGGTATTTTTGAGAGACTATTGGTGAAAATTAAAAATTATAAGTTAGAGGGAGTTGAAAATATTCAAATTTGATATATTTTTATATATATCATTATTAATAGTAATCTTTAGTCTAATTTGCTGTATTTTTAAAAAGAGAGACAATATTTAGTTATGAAGACTGAAAATTTGAAATGTATCAAACAAATGCGTATTCGTCATCCTAAAGGTGATCAACCACACCAACATATGAGTCCATATCAACTTTTACACGAGTTAAATGAAGCAGTTAGGGGAAGATTATGATATTGAATTCCTAGAAGTTAAGTATCAAATCAGTAATATTTAATGGTCTATATAGGTAAAACTAAAGCTTTTTTGAATTTTAACTCCTCCAGTCCTAAAGAAGATTTCCCAATAGACTATAACTTTAACAACATATTCACTAATCATTTAGATTTAGGTGAGGAATTATTTTCTGATACAATAGAACTTAAGCCACCAACTGATTTTGATCCTAACTCTATGGATGAAGTTTTAGAGGCAGAAAGAACTGAAGAAGAAAACAATAAAGTCAAAGAAATCAAAAACGCAATCAAAACCATCATGGAAATTTATTAAAAACCTACAGGAGTAAAAATTAAAAGTATAGAAGCTTTTAAGCTGGAATATTCAAGTCAATTAGCTGAAAATGATATAGAAATTTATGTTAAAGGAAAGATGAATCCATCTGTCATTGAAAAATTAGAGAGTGAAAAGAATTCTTCAAAGCCTATTGAAATTAAATATAGAGGTAACCAAAAATTGAAATTATATTTACATCCTTTAATTGGAGAAGGAGAACCAGTTGATAATTTGACAGAGTTTAGTAGTATAACTAGTTGGTCATTAGGTGCTTTTACTGGTGAAGAATCAGGCGGATATTACTATTTTGATATTGAGCATTTAGAAAAGCAAGCACAAAATTTAAAGGATATCAAGTTCATGAATTTACTCTCTATTAAAGAAAATAATGAAACTATTGAAGGGTTTGAAATTTGTAGCTTCTTGTTCAATCAAATAGCTCTGAAAATCACAGTATCTCTAGCTCAAGTCAGGAGAATAACTAGAAGTAGAATTAATAAAAAGGAATAAGATATTAATTTCTAGTTGATCTATCCTCCGAAATTCTATATTTTTCTAATGAAGAAGGAAGTATGTACTGCTGATTCCTATATCAAGGGTTGGGAAAGGGTTGAAAATTCCCCTTTTTGAGCAATAAATACATTGCATAAAATGAGTTTTTAAGGTTATTTTTGTTTAACAACACAACTCTAAAGATTAAACTGTTAGATGATGAAACTTAAGGATCCAAAGTGACTAAGTCCATACAAAAACTATAAAATATGACTAAAAAGTTTGAAGGAATTATTCAAAACATTGAGACTTAAGGACAAACAAAGTTTATATGGAGTATTAAGAGATTAGTAGGTAAGTATGATTATAGAGTCTTTAAAGATAAACTCAAACTTAAGAGTGCTGAAGAAATGGATAAAATATGGAAATTAAAATACTTTATTTTGGTTATGATTAGGAATAACTACATCAATCCTATTGAGGTCAATAAACTGCTATAACTTGTTGAGGATAATAGTAGTAAATTAGACTACTTATTGTATGTATTTTGGACTAACACGAGTGGCTGGAACTACCAACAGCAACAGGCTGGAAATCTTATAGACTTTATCATCAAGGAATTTAAAGAAATTAAAAGCTTACCATTTACTAACATTATAAATCGTCTGAGTGCAAATACTGAATCTATTGTACAAGTCTTTAGAGCATCTTTATCACCAAGTGGATACTTATTCAATGCACCAACACCATAGATGAAGGGTAGATTGTTAAAATAGTATGATAAAGAATCTTAATTCTTTATGAGAGTAACAGTTTGTGATGATAGTGAAGCAACTTTAAAAAATCAAAAATATATTACCAAGGTTAGTTATCGGTAAATGATGAATGAAATCAACATTATTGAAAGAAAATATATTCCTCTTGGTTGGTCTCCTTCTCAGCTTAGATCCTCATCACTATGGTACATTCATGAAATTGAGGAACCGAGAGGCAAAGTAAATAGAATGACCAGATCGATTATTTTATCATTTCTAGGTAATTTTAAAGCTATTCACAATCCTGCTAAAAAAGCTGCTAGAATTGGTCAAAGTTTCTCATCATCATGGACCTACGAAGCATCTCATATTAATGAAATAATTGAAGACGATATTAAGTCGAAAAAAGGGTTTATGTTTACTGATGGAATTGGTAAAGTATCAAAGGATCTTGTTTAAAAAATATCTCTAAAATTGAATTTACGTGAACTTAGCATTATTCAAATTCGCTATAAAGGTACTAAAGGAGTTTTAGTTATGGATGAAAAGTTACCATCTAACACAGTAGTTCTTCGAAAAAGTTTAATTAAGTATTAATGTACTCATTAGAAAGCTCAGAAATATTTGGATATTTTAGACTGGAATAAGTATAAACCTGGATTCCTCAACCGACAAGTTATAATCCTTCTCAAGACCTTATAGATTAAAGATTAAATTTTTAAGATGCTTCAAATAGAACATATTAAACGTTTAGGACTCGTTGTCGTTTAAAGATTGCTCAATTTTTAAGCATTTACAGGGTGATTTAAATTCTGAGATATCTAATTTAGAGCCTGCTAATCAAATTATTCTAGAACTTCTTAGGGCTGGATTCACACTTGATTAAGAGCCCTTTTTTAGAGGAGTCCTATAAACTCTTAAGAAGAATGGTTATCATCAGCTTAAAGTCAAGAGTAGTATTAGAGTCTAAAAATCAGCTAGGATCATTGGGGTAATTTCTCTTCTAATTTAGATTATTGATTAATTTTCAGTATTAAATGAGGGATAAGTATACTGCTCAATTTTTGATCAATACTCCCAAAAACCTCAAGTGGAAAATGTAGAAGGTGATGTTTATTGTTACTCGTAATCCTTGTCTTCATCCAGCTGATATTAGAAAATTAAAGGCAATAGGTGATCATGAAATAGAGAGGAGATTTAAGGAATTCGGAATGGACAATAATTCATACCTTTTGTTAATTCTGTTATTTTCCCAATGAAAGGAGATATTCCTATTACTGCTCAAATTAGTGGATCTGATTTAGATGGAGATAACTTTTTTATTTGTTGGGATTAGCGTTTAATTCCTACTCGACATTTTAAGGAAGAAACAATTGATGATCCGGTTACTATCATAACCAGTGAAAAGAAAGCTTAGGTTACTTATGCACAGATGTTAGATTTTTTCATTGACTATGTTAATTATGAAAAATTGGGTCAAATTGATAATAGTCACTTAATACATGCAGATAGAGATTGTAAAAGATATGCTAGTAATAAGACTTGTCTTGCTTTAGCTACTATTCATGGTAAGGCAGTAGATTTCCCTAAAACTGGTTTCTGTCCTTCTGTTGATGTATCACTCCTTGCTCGTTAATACCCAGATTTCATGGAAAAATAGAATCAGCCAGTAATTCTTGATAATATTATAGACCTATGATAGTATTTCAATTATGGGACTTCTTTATAGGGAAGTTAAAGAGAGAATCAAACAACTTGTCGATCAAGAAAATTTTAAAGCTAAAGGACATATTGATCAAAATTTAATTATATAAATGGGGAAGAATACTGAAAAATAAGAAATTGATGATGTATTTAAAATCATCAAAGAGTATGAAAGAGATATGACCAATTTGATCTCAATGATTGGATGTGATACTGAGTATGAAATATACACTGGAAATTTCTCAATAAGCAAGGAAAAAGTAGATAGTTTTGGAAAAAATAGACTTATTGCTACTATCTTACACTTAAGAAGCAGATTTGTGGATATATTTTTTGAGGATGCTTTAGGCGATAAATAAGTCTATGAAAATGTTAAGATTTCTCAACTTTAGAATAGTAGCTTGTTTACACCTGCAATTAGGAATAGAACCTTACTCTTTTATTTAGTCAGTTATTGCTATAAATATACTGATATCTAAATTGAGGGTCATGAAGCTTTTACTCTCTTTAAGGAGAGATTCTATGAAGTGCTTACGGAAAAAGGTATTGACTTGACTCAGAATTATGAAAAAAGAAAGACTAAATACTGTGGCTTTGTGTGGTTCATCATTCCCAAGATCATGATTCATCTGAAACTCCTGAGTAAAAGATCAAAGGCTATAGATAAGTAGTCAAAAATGCAACATTAAATCAGTTATGACTTTGATGAAGGAGAAATTTGATGCTTGATACAATATCATAAATAAATTGGGTATTAAAACAACTTATTAATCACCAAGGACAGGAAACATACATACATACATAATCAGACAGGGAGCAACTCCCTGCTAAGGACAGGAACAATAGAATCAAATAAGTTAGTTAGAGCAGAAACAAAGAATCTTACCTGAACAATAGTTTCTTAAGAAAATACCCATGTAAAATTGGATAGTCGAATAAATAATTTAATATCATTTATTATTTTTCTTCTATCGGCAATGAAAGCAATTCTTGTTATCACAGTTTCTTATGTGTCTCTTTGATCAACTGTTCGTAAAGATAAAGAGACGCTACTACGGAATATAGCCAAGTTGAAATCATTTCTCTTCCAGACAATGTGGAAGTTAATGTGGAAATGAATTCTCCTCCAGACAATCGAGAATGGTGCCAAGGAGTTTTTTTAAGATATGAAATAGGCTGGGAAGAAATTAACTCTTTGTGCTATAAGCAATGTTCAGATGGTTGGTATAGAGATGGTACTATTTGCTATAATGGCTACTGTCCACCTGGGTTCAGACATGATATTCATTATTGTGGAAAACCTACCACATATAATAGGGGTATAGGGAGAATAACTGAAAGGAAATGCAAGAAGGAGCACAATGTTGACTAATGTGAAGTTTTTGCCATACCCCGATTTTATCCTCCCCGGCTTAGGCGTGATTTTTGGTATCCAAAATGTAAGCCAGGTTTTAAGCTTGTTGGGTGTTGCTACTGTTAACCGATTAGTACAGAATGTCCACCCAACTACCTTGATATTGGAGACTCCTGTTAAAGATAGAAACAGCTTGGAATAATTTCTTACACATGATTATTATGATTCACATGATTAACCACAGATTTATTCTAATGATCATTGTCGATTAGTTCTAAAATATTCCAACTCGCATTTGAGGGATTGGATGTATGTAAATTTGCCAGCATTCATAGTTTCATCTTATTCCCTTGTCTCTTTCATTTCTGTTCTTAGAAAAACAGTACATACAGGTTAAATTGCCAAAATCAATGATACTGTACAAGTTTTCTCCGAACTTTTTGGAACAATAACTATAAATCTGATCAAATAATCACAGCTTATTTTGAGAAGATTTCATAAGCCCAGAGTGTTTGTAAAGTTTCTGGACGAGAAAATATATTTTTCTTTCAAAAAATCCGCGGGGTCTGGTTTGAAATTGGATAGTTGAATAAATAATTTAATATTGTTATTACATTCATTGGCAATGAAAGCAATTCTTGTTATCACAGTTTTCTTATGTGTCGCTTTGATCTGCTCCTCACCAATGTATAAGGTAATTTAAACTAGGGAATGGTGTCAGGGGGGATATTTCTTCTGGATGTGGAAGTGGTTGAGAAAAAGTTGGGAATGTTTGCCATCCAAGATGTCCAAATAGTGGGATAAGAAGAAAAGATACCGCTGACTGCTTTGAGAGATGTCCACCTCCTCTTACTCAAGTTTAGGACGAAGCTGCTGATTGTCAGCGGCCAACATCGTATGGAAGGGGTGTAGGGAAAAGGACTAAAGGTCAATGTTAGAATAAATACGGTAAAGACAAATGTGAAAAGAAAGGCTGGTCAGTTTTCTCGATTTGGTACGCTAAATGTCGTCACGGATTTTACAATTGGGGTTGTTGCATTTGTAAAGCGAAGGATTGTTCATTCTTTGGTTACTGGGAGTTGAAATAAAATAAATGTGGCAAAAAAAACTATTTTCAACAGTATTCAAAAACCGCTTTGTAAGTGATTGCTTTGATCTCTTGAATTGATTGATAAGTTATTTATTCTAAATATCATTATTTCCATTTTGAGTTGTAAAATATTCCTGTTTATG
>CASCJZ010000530.1:0-61412 GCA_949152475.1 Terebella lapidaria
CCCATTAAAATTTAATGTAATATAAATTATTTTAATTTAAATAGTACATTTTTTTTTTATTTTACTACTAATAATAAATTCCTTACCCATTAAAATTTAATGTAATATAAATTATTTTAATTTAAATAGTACATTTTTTTTTTATTTTACTATTAATAATAAATTCCTTACCCATTAAAATTTAATGTAATATAAATTATTTTAATTTAAATAGTACATTTTTTTTTTATTTTACTATTAATAATAAATTCCTTACCCATTAAAATTTAATGTAATATAAATTATTTTAATTTAAATAGTACATTTTTTTTTTATTTTACTACTAATAATAAATTCCTTACCCATTAAAATTTAATGTAATATAAATTATTTTAATTTAAATAGTACATTTTTTTTTTATTTTACTACTAATAATAAATTCCTTACCCATTAAAATTTAATGTAATATAAATTATTTTAATTTAAATAGTACATTTTTTTTTTATTTTACTACTAATGATAATTAATAATTAAGTTTATTTAATTAAATGTAAATTATAATTTGTATAAAATAAAATTTTATTATTATAATAAATATTATAGTTTTTTCGTGAATATTTTAAATTTTAATAACTTTCTATAAAATATAATAAATTTAAAAACACTGGTTTGTTATATTCTTCTTTAATTTTAGATTAATGTTTATAAATATATGTAATTAGAGGTTATCAAATTTTAAAAGAAGTAACAACAATCTTTAAAAAAAAAAACATTATAAATAGTGAAAATTCCTATTTTTAATAATTTAAAAGAATACTTTTATATGTATGAAAATTATTATAAATCTAAGTATAATGAATTTAAAATAAAACACCCTACTTTAAAATGCTTCTACGAGGTGTGTACCATAACGGTTACTGTGAGGTTTTTTAGTAATTCAACATTAACAAAAAAATATTTTACACTTTGGTTTTGAAAGCATTTACCATCAATATATAAAATAATGCTTATCTTGTACTCAATTTAAACATAAAGAAAAAATAACCTGTACAAATGAGCTTAATTTTTATAAAATTAAACTAAAATGTTATGCAGTATTTAACGTTCCTTTTAAAATAAAGTTTTATTTCTTTTAAAGAAGATTATATTATAGGTTAACACCAGTATAAAAAAATTTTATTTGTACTCAAGAAAAATACAGTAAAAAAATTTACTACCTTAGAGGCCTTAATTAATACAAAAAAAATAGCATGAACTTTTAAACTATTTATTACTAACTTAAATAAACTTAAACCAGCTAAAAACTTTAAACGACAACCTAATAAACTTCTAATAAGTTCACTTTATGATCGTCTTGCTTTAGGTGATTATTTAACATATTTTCAAATTATTGAAGAAAATTAAATTTCTGAAAAATTTTGTCTAAAAGACATCTACATTGTAAAGAATACTATACAATCCCCAACAAATAGTGTTCTTGCTGCAGCAATAACAATAAGAGCATGGTGTAGTTAGTATCCTTGCGGTCTATTCACCCGATAGGGCTATCGAGATTAAAAAACTTGGGGGTTATATTTATTTCAATATTCTAAACGATATTCCACATATTATTGATGCTATTTTTTTATAGACAAAAATTTATAATATTCTATATTCTGATTATCTTAATACAATAAAAACTAAAAGTTTTATAATGCCTAATACTAAAATTCATAATTTAAAAAAGAGACTCTTACTCTAATCGCATTAATATAAAAATACCCGCGGTACACGTTTAAAAAAAATTTAAATTATCTAGTTTATTTACAATTAAAAAAATTTTTTTATTATAAACTTATTATAAGCATCTTTAATTTGGAGATAAATTTAGAATGAAATTCTTTAAATAGTAATAGCAACATTACTCGCTTAAAAAAAAATTACTTCTACCTTACATACACTTATATATTCTTAGTTTTATAAATCTAAAATCAGCTTATAATCCCCCAAGGACTGATAGATAACCCCCCCCCCATCTCAAAAAAAAACTATGAAACTTGAGTAAAATTTTTAAAAATTAACTCTTTATTTAATATTAATTATCTGCAAAAAAAAAATAAAATATTTTATTAAATAAATATTATGTGTGTTTGTTTGCATACTATAAAAAAAACTACCTATTTAATATTAATTATTTATAAAAAAATAGAGTACTTTAATAAGATTTTGGAAATTTTGTATACTTTTTGATATATTATAAAAAGTTATTTTATTTATATTACATTATGTTGATTAATTTTTTTATTAATAACTTATCTTATTGCTTATACAATTTATAATGATAAAAGTTTATACTCTCTTGAATTAAAAAATTTTACAACAACAGCGGGACATATCCTTGATAAAATATATATAATTTATTATAATTATATTTTTAATCTTCTTTACATTAAAACAAAATTTTCCTTTAGGGAAATTTTAATAATAAACCTTAATTGTAGAAGATTGCTTAAATTAATAGTTATTTATCTGTTTGGTATACCAAAACTTCTTAGAATTTTGGTTTCTCTCACCCCTTAACTATCTCATAAATCTCTAGATACAATACTTCTAGAAAAATTTTCTTGTGATGCTAATAGTAAACGTCTTATTAAACTTAATGGTAAGTGACACGCAAACCCAGATTCAGTTTGAACAGCACTGCTTAAAAGTTTAAAGTTTAATCTTTTTCAACGAAATCAATTTATAGCTGCTGTTGAAGAACGCCTTGTGGATTATCAAGAGATCAAAACACTAAACTACGACTCATATTTTATTCGACATCGTAGTCTCCCCCCCCCGATCCCCCACACTTAATAGTCCCTGAACTATCAAAAAAAAACGACATTTATCCATATCGAACTGATTTTAATACAGCAGTACAAAATGATTTCTATAGTAAATTGCCTATTATTACACGATATTTTGATATAAAAGAATCCTCCTTCCTATCAGTAAGTTCTTCAAATGTAGAAATGTATAGTGTAGGACTCCGCTTTAATTGTAAAAATATAATTAAAGGAGTTTTAAACTATAACTATGATCCAAGTATATTAAGTTATGATCCAACTACATTAAATAATAATATAATATATTTTATAGAAAAATTGAATATTAATTATCAAATAATTGCTGAAATTATTCAACTTTCTAATCCAAAAATTAATACAACAGAGTTTATAGAAATACTTGATACAAGGGAAGATATCTCTACCCTCCTAGAAGAATTTAGTCACATAACCTCATTAAAATAATAAAAAATTTATTTTAAATATAAATAATATTTAATTTATATAAGTTAAATATTACTTATTTAGTTTAATTATAATTCCTTAATTATCTTATTACTTTATATATGTAATATATGCTTAACTAAAAAGATACCTTAGTAATTAATGACAGATTGTTTCTGTTTTACAGAACGAAATACATACCAACCAACAGATAATTTAATTCACTATAGTGCGGGGCCGGTAAATATTAGTATTTCTGGCTTTTCAAAACGCATCTATATTAAACTTACTAGTATAGAATGAATTTTTATGTTACCTAACTTAAAAATAACTATATTTGCTGCCTGAGACTTAACACAAGATGATATAATATTTGAAGATGATTTACACATTGAAATACAATTAAACTATAATATATTGTGTTTATATATAGAGCATAATATTATATATTTTTCATACCCACAATAATAAATATTTTTGAATCTAAGAATCTAAAGTATGGTTTAAACATAAGCTAAATGTATAATTAATTAAATATCATGATAGTCAAATTTTTAACTAAAAAATATCTTCAATAAACAGAAAATATGTTTATTATATATTAGTATATACTCCCTACAACTAAAAACTTTCATACTAATTTTGAACATGACATATTTTGATGTAATATATATTATATACTATATTTACATCTTTAATTTATTTTATTTCAACCCATAATATAATTTTAAACCTCCTTAAATCTAAAAAAACTATATATAATTTATATATTATATATATAGTAAGTATCTTATAAAACTATTTGAATATTCGTTTTGATTATATTTTAAACGCCTCAAACATCTCTAAATATTATAATTATACAAAAATTTATTAAACTTCCGCCTAATAGACATATTATAAAAATTAATAATAAACGACAAACAAAGTTATTAAGCATACTCACACCCCTATTTTTGTATATATATCTACAAATCTTTTTTAAATATTTGTAGATATATATACAAATACATCATTATAAAATTATATATATATATTTTATATTTTATCACTTAGCAATAATATAAATATATATGAAACGTATTCTAATTATTTTTAAGTTTTTAAATTTTTTCTTTTTTTATTTTTAAAAATTTTTAATTTTAAATTTTAATAAAAATTAAGTTTAAATATACTAAATAATTATTTAATATATTTAAATAACTCTCGTTCTATATATAGAATGAAATCTATTTTTAATAGTTTGTATAAAAAAGTTTATAAAAAAGTTTATAAAAAAATTAAAAAAAAAAAGAAAGAAATTATAGAAGTAAAAAATAACCAACCTCTGGGCCATAACATTAAAATTCCCTGAGCACAAAGAAGAACTGATCAGTTAGCTTATAATATGCATAAACAAGCCTACATGTATATACTTATGCGGGGTTATAGTAGATTTTGATTAAATACCCATGTTGGTTTAATAATTCATATGACAGGGCACCCTCGAATAATAATACGTACAGATGAACCAAAGGAAGTAAGACTTTTACTTAGTGGATTTCGACAAATATATATAGATATGGGTTACTATAGACAGATTTGAGTTAATATAAATGGATATAAAGAAATAAGATTAAGCATACCACCCGAAGTTGCTCCTGATGATTTTAGTTGAGTTGATGAGTATAGTTTAACAAAAGAAGAAATAAAGCGTGTATGATTTGATAGGTTTAAATAAAGTATTATAAATAATATATTATTAAAATTTTTATTAATTTAATATGTTAGTTGTTTGTTTGATTTACTACTATTAATATTTATTTTTTATATTTTTTTTTTCAAACTTGATTATTTTTAATTTTATTATTTATATTTTTTTATTTAATGTTTTTTTTTATTTATACCTCGTCACTTTTATATAAATTTTTATTATTTTTGAGTTTAATTAGTTTTTGTGGTTGGGGGGGTTTTTATTATAATTTTGATGGTTGTATATTATTATTTTATAGTCTTGAAAGCCTTGTAGGATTTTATTTATTTTTAAGCATAATACAAATTAAAAAATTACAAAATCAAAGGATTAGTATGCATTGATGAGTTGTTATACTAACATTTATATTTAGTTATACTGCGGGATTACTTAATTTATTTTTTAATTTAGAATGAACGTTAATGCCTTTTTATTTTTTTTATCAATTTCTTTTTAAAATTGTTACTACAGATTTTTTTTCACTTTTCTTCTTCTTCTTCCACCAAGTACCACTTATTTCTTTTTTGTTAGGTATTATACTTGGTGTTTTTAGTATTTTTTTTATTTTATTATATTTATCTTTCTTAAAAATTGGAATAAATACTAAATCTTTAAAAAAAAAATTAAAATTTATTCGAAAACAAAAGTTAACACATCAATGGGCTTTTCAGCCAACTATTCGATTTTTTAAACTTAAAAATCTTATATAAGTAATTACTTTTTTTATAATATAGTTGTTATGGTTATTATTTAATTGATCAAGTTATAGAACTTTAAAAAATGGATTATTAGTGGATTTTTATATTAAGCGCTTTGTGTTAATATTGTTATATCAATTATTTTGAATTTTTGGAGGTTTATTTTTTGAAAAATTTATAGTTGAGTATATTTTATACTACACTTCTTTAATTAGTACAAATGTAGTTTATTTTTTAAATTTTTTTAAATTTTTAGAATTTTTAAAAATCTGACAAGTAGTTTTATTTATTTTTTTTAGTAATTTTTTAATTTTTATACTAATTTTTATAGTATAATTACTAGTTTTAATATGATATTTAAATTTATTATTAATGTAATATTTTATGACCTACGGATTTAATAAAATGTATTTTAATTTATTAATGCGTCCATCAAATAAATTTTTTTTAAATTTATTTTTTTTTTTACATTCTACTCAATTTAATTTAATAAGCTTTACGGTTAACTATTTTTTTACTAGTACAAATACACAACCTTGTTTACAAAAAATTTCATTTAATTTTTTATGACAAGTACTATGAATTTTTTTTTTAAATATTTTTTTTTTAGTATTTATATTAAATTGTTTATTGTTTATTTTTTAATAATTGGCACGTTCAGCTTGAAAATTTTTATTACACTCACGAACTCAACATCGTAATTTTTTATATTGAAAATGTGGGGTAGCTAAGTCAAAACCAATTATTAATAAACGAGCAAGTCAGATAACTTTATTAAATTATTATTATAAATTTTTAATTCATAATGGGCGACGTTTTGTAAAATTTTTATTTACTTTATATCATATAAATTTTAAAGTTGGACAATTTGTTGCTACTAGAAAACCATTTTTTTTTTTTTCAAAAAAAAAAAAACGTTAATCTTATATATTGTGTATATTATTAACTAATTTAATTTTTTAATTAATAGTTTATATAAAAAAAAACCATTTTGGTTGTTTTTTTTGCTATATTTTTAATTTTGATAGTGAACAAGTATCGCGAGAGAACGGTGAAAAGATGTATAATTACAGTGAAAAAATTCTGAATTTTAATGCTTTTATCAAACAATGTATTTATGTTGTTGTACCTTTTGTATAATGGGTTAACGAGTAATTTTTTAAAGCAAAGATTATATAAAGAGTTTGTTCTAGTTTTAAGAAATTAACCCGAAACTAAGTGATCTAATAATGGACAAGTGTTAGACTGAACCTGTAAATGTTGCAAAATTTTAGGATGATCTGTTATTAGGGGTGAAAGGCTTATCAAACTTAGTTATAGCTGGTTCTCCACGAAATTTATTTAAGTAAAGTGTTTTTTTTTTGTTTAGGGGGGTCAGGTAAAATGAATTAAATGCCCGTTTAGTTTTTAACCCGTTAATACCTTAAATTTAAATAAAAATAAACAGACAGTTGGCGCTAAGGTCTATTGTCGAGAGGGAAACAGCCCAGAATATTAGCTAAAGTTGTTAAAAATATTTAAAGAAAAGGATTAAATAAATTATAATAAACAGAGGTAGGTTTGGAAGCGGCCATCCTTTAAAGAACTCGTAAAAGAGCAAGTTTATGTTAGTTATTTTTTTTTAAAACTGATAAGTTTAGTCCATAAATATAAGCAATAATATATTTACTGAAGCTATATACATTAAAATGTGGTAGTGGAGCGAATCTTATTTTACTGAAGTAAAGATAAAAATCTTTATGGAAAAATAGATTTTGATTATGTTAACATGAGTAATAGATTATTTTGAAATAAAATATGCTGAATACTATGGGGTTGGGGGGTTAAGATAAACTGACCCACTTAAAAACGAATCCTAAAAAATAAACTAACGTTATTTTTGATGGGAGGGGTTGGTTAGTATTAATTTTTTAATTATAGAGCCCTGTAACTAAAAAATTAATATTTAGAAAATACTACCTCGTTAAATCGTACAAATACCCACACAGGTTAGTTGGCTGAGTAAGTTAAGGCAAAAGAGATAACCACACTAAAGGAACTCGGCAAAATTTTTTTGTAACTTCGGGAGAAAAAAAACATAAGTATTAAACAAAGAGGGGGTAGCGACTGTTTATTAAAAACACAAGACTTTGCAAAGTAGAAATATGATGTATAAGGTCTGACACCTGCCCGGTGCTGTAAGGTGAAAATTAATAATTAAATTATTTTTTAAAGCCCCAGTTAACGGCGGCCGTAACCCTGACGGTCCTAAGGTAGCGAAATTCCTTGGCGGGTAAGTTCCGTCCTGCACGAATGGTGTAACGACTGCCCCACTGTCTCTAGTGTGGACTCTATGAATTTGAATTAGACGTGAAGATGCGTTAAGATACAGCTAGACGGAAAGACCCTATGCACCTTTACTGTTATCTGTTTAAAAAAAATAAAAAACCAAACATAGGGATGTAGTAATATAATAAAATTGGAAAACTACTTTTGGAAATTTATTTTTTAAAAATATGTAAGCATATATTTTTTAAGATAGAAAGACAGTTTAGCTGGGGCGGCTGCCTCCTAAAGAGTAACGGAGGTGATTATAAAGTTTCTTTTATGAAAATAAGTGAAAGAGGAATGATCTGAGAAGCTTGATTAGATTACTAACGAGTAATCTAAGGACAAAAGTCTAACATAATGACCCGATTTTTAAAATCGATCAACGGATAAAAGGTACGCTAGGGATAACAGGCTAATGATTTTTGAGAGTACTTATTGAAGAGATCGTTTGGCACCTCGATGTCGGCTCATCATATCCTAGTGGAGCATACGCTGCTAAGGGTTCGGCTGTTCGCCGATTAAAATGGTACGTGAGCTGGGTTTAGAACGTCGTGAGACAGTTTGGTTCCTAACTACTGTATATTTAAAAAAAAAAAAAAAATTTACCTCAGTACGAGAGGACCGGGGACAAAAGGTCAATTGTTATGTATTACATTTTTTGTATGTACAAAAGCTACACCTTAAAAAAAAACTATAATAATAGGAATTTTTCTTTTTTTTTTTTTTTAATAATAATTAGAAGATAACTATTTTTTATAAATTAATTATAAGACTAGTAATAGTTTTTGATTAAATTTATTTTCTAAAAATATTTAAAATTACTAATTTTTTATTGGTATTGGAATAGTGGCTGAGTGGTTAAAGCGGTAGACTGTAAATCTATTGGGAAACCACCGTTGGTTCGAATCCAACCTATTCCTAAACTTTTTTATTAGTAAAAAAACTGCATTAGAAGGATGCCTATAAATTAAAGAAAAGTAAATTTTTTAGACAACTAAAGTAAAGAGAACTTTAATTCGTTGCGTAGTTTACTTAGTTTTTTGTTGAATAAAAACATTTTAGTAAACAAAAAAAAATATATTATAGTAGAGGTGATCGAATAATAAGCAAATTAAAAAAAAAAGTCCAATTTTTTGAAAAAAAAAACTAAATAAAGTGAAAGTCTTGTTAGTGCTTTGTTTGCTGTAAGAAGGTTCAGTCAGGGCTCATCACCCATGATTAGTTAGGTTCGATTCCTAAATACGGCCTTTAATTTGTGAGAGTATGCTTTAGTGTCATATCCTTTTTTTGAGCCTACAATAGTTAGTTTAATATCGATACTTAATTCTATCTTATATTTTTGAAATCTAATTATTGTATATTTTATATTTAATGATGATTTATCACTTCTTAATATTAAAAAGATTATTTCATTGTTACTGGTATGGGAATCTAACGAGCTTGCCTATACTCTTTGATTACAAGAACTTCTTAATTTATTTAATTTTTTATTTTTAACAACAACATTCCCACCTCAAAATTTATGTTCTTGGTACCATATAACCTTTTTTCAATTATTTTTTAATTCTACTATAAATTATCCAATTTACTGGGATATCATTAAATTAACTCCATTAATTGTTGAATTTCATCCAATATTTTATATTTTTACTACAGAACTTTTAAAATATAGTTTTATATTTTTTTTATTTTTAAAACTTATTTTAAATGTTCGAGTAAACATTACTACTATTTCTTGGTTTAATAATATGATTTTAACAACTTTTTTTTATATTGTAGGCACTGAAGAAGAGTTAGGTGCCTTGGATGATTTTTTTTTATTTTTGACTGGGTTTTTGTTTTTAACAGCATGATACTTTTTAGTTTTTTCCCCCTTATCTACACATTGAACAAAAAATTATATTTTTTTACTTTTTAATTTTTGTTTAATTTCATTTTTAGTTATACTAATTCCAACAAATTTATTTTTATCTTTTGGTATTAATTTTACTAGCTATATTCGAGGAGCTGGAACATCTTCTAATATGATTGTTGAGTGTCTATTTGATATGTTAGCTATTTTTATTGTATATATGCGTTTTTTCGTTCAAAATATTCGATTTTTATTTATTATTTGAGCTTATTTTGAGTTGTTTGAGTGAGTTTACGGGGAAAACTGTTTTAATATGATATTAACGTTTTATTTTAAAAATTCATGAACATTAAGTTTTTTAACAGCAAACTCAGCTTTATTTTTGTATTTAAATTTAATATTAACAACAGTAATACAATTTTTATATTATTTTTTACATTTATTTATTTTAGTTATAATTCAACTTGGAGCTTATTTTTTAATTTCTTTTTGATTATTTTTTTTTTTTTATACTTCTTTTTATTTAGTTTCTTTTGATACTTTTTTTTTATTGCGACGATATTAAATTTTTTAAAAAGATAAAAACCTTAAGAAGTGTAATATAAATTATGTTTGTAAGTTTATTTGAATTTTGTTATAATCTAAAAGTATTTTTAAGCTTAATTACCCCAGTTACTTTAATAATAATTTTAAGTTTAAGTGGTTTAAATTTTTATTGTATAAATTTTTCTATGAAAAGTTCCTTTAAGTTAAAATTATTACATATACAAAAAATTATTCTTTACTCATTTTTAATTTTTGGAATATGTAGTTTTTTATTTAAATTAATTTGTTTAAAACAACCACAAAATATTTTAGAATTTAATAATTTATTAAAAAATACACATTTTTTATTTTTAAACTACTATTTACTTGATTTAGTGACTTCGTTAAGTATAACAAATGTTAATGTTCTTGGAACTGGTTTACTAATTTTATGTTATTTAAGCTCTTTTTTTACATTATTGGTATTGGGGGAGCGTAACTTAATACCAAACTTTAATACACATAGTATTTTTTTATATTTTTTATTTTGTACAACAATTATGACTCACACAACAAATTTATTACTTATTACTGTTTGTTTTGAATTTATTTTTCTACCCTCACTTTATTTTGTTTATTTACTAGGTTATAGTAATCGAGTAGATAAAACAATATATATATTTTTACTTTTAACATTTTGTGGATCATTTATGTTACTTAGTATTTTTTTATATATTTATATAACTTATTTTACTTTAGATTACTCTAAACTTATAAAACTTCAATTTACGTTATGAGAAAAAAATATTTTTTTTTTTTGTTGTTTTGTTGCTTTGGGGGTAAAGTTACCACTTTCTCCATTTTATTATTGACTTCTTAAAGTACATGTAGAGGCTCCTGCAGGGTTTTCTATTTTTTTAAGTGGATTTTTAGTAAAAACATCTTTTTACGTTTTTTATTATGTAACTATGTTATTTGCTACCCCCGAGCTTAAGTTATTATTTTCAAATTGAGTTTTAATTGGAATAGCTGTTGTTTCAATTAATTTTTGATTTCAGCTTGACTTAAAAAAAGTTGTAGCTCTTGCAACAATTCAAGAAATGAATTTATTAGTATTGTTTTTACTTTTAAATCCAGCAATTGTACCAGCACTATTATACTTAATGGTTATTTTTTTAGTAGTTCATGGATTATTATCAACCTTAATGTTTTATTTAGTTGAAATTATTCAAGTTAGAGCTCAAACACGTAATATTCTAGCACTAAGTGGTTTTGTTCAGTCTACGCCTTGACTAAAATTATTTATTTGGGTAATGCTTTTTTTTTTTGTAGGATTCCCTTTAACTATAAAGTTTTTAATAGAGTGGTGTATTGGTTATATACTAATACTAAAGTATGGTATTGTTGGGGTAATAGTTTTTATTATTATTTTGGGAATTGGAACTGTAGGATTTTTAAAAGTTTGATTAACAATTTTAACAGGTACTCCTACAAATTTTGTTAAAAAACTAAATATAACTGATGTAACAGGGACTGAGTGGATTATTATTATATGTATAATTCTTTTGCTATGCTATACCTCAATGTTTATATTTGTTTACTAAATATTAATAATTTTTTTATATTTATTTTTTTTAAAAAAAAGTAATAATTATAATATAATTTTAAATACATAATATTATAATAGTATTATAACAATATTTAATATAATTAATTTAAATATATAATTAAATTTATTTTATTTTTAATAAAAATTGCAGTTGTTTGATCTTAATTATATTTTTAAACTTTTAAAAGATAAAATTTTATTAAACCGAGTTGAGGATAATTACTCTAATTTTATTAAACTTAATTCTAATAAAATATGTATAAATCAATTTATAATAGTTAGCTATATGATAAATGATCTTTTATTTCTTGATCATAAAGTTTTTAATAACTTTTTAATAAACTCTAACTGTACAGCTAATACTTTAAGTTTAGAGATAAATTCATTATATTTATATGATCTTTATTTATGTTTTTATTACTCTTTATGAAATTATGGAATTTCAGTAAATGACTTGGTATTTTATTCTAAAAATAAGAAATCTAATATTTGTTACACCTTTATAAATTTATTTACACAATTACAATTTATATTTTTTATTGATATAAAAAATTTAAATTTACCAAGTTTGTCTAATATTTTGCGAGGTTTTATTTGACTAGAGCGTGAAGTTTTAGAATTTTCAAAATTACAAATTAATAATTTAACTGATACTCGGCGCTTACTAACTGATTACTTTGTTTTAAAAAAATATCCTAAAATCGATAAATTTTCTCAGCATCAAAATCATCTATATGAAGAATTTTTTATTGTTATTTAATTGATGATTTTGTTATTTTTGAGACGTGTACGTTTGTTTAATAAAGGACGATTTTCTCGAAATCGTCAAACGGCTAGAGTTATTTTTTATTTTAGTTTATATATAAATTTAATAATTATTTTTACTGTTTTTAGTTTATTTTATAAAATAACATTTAAATTATTAAATTGATGATGATTATATTATTTTTTTTTATGTACAGTTTTTTTCCCCTCATTTATGCGTGGATTAGCTAAATTTTTTACTTAATTTGTAACAGTTTATAATTAAATTTATAATTAAGTAGTGGTTGGATCTTTATTATTATATGTTATTTTAAACACCATTTTATTTTCCTTAATTTTTTGAATTTTAACCTTTATTGCTAAATTTTTTTATTCAAATAATTATTTTAATTATAAATTAAATTTTTATGAATGTGGTTTTAAGTCTTTAACAACTAAAAAAATTAATTATCAAATTAATTATAATTTATTAATTTTATTTTTATTAATCTACGATGGAGAATTTTTTATTTTAATGCCATTTTCACTAAATTTATCAATGTGTACTATTACAATAAATTTATTAGTAATTTTTTTTTTAAACTGATTATTATTAGCATTATTTATAGATTATACTTATAATGCTTTAGATTGACAAGTTTAATAATATATAAAAAATTATTATATAATATACATTATTTAGTAGTTTATATACTAAGTATTAATTTTTAATGTTTGTTATATAAATATAAAAAAAAAAAAAACTTCCGCAATTTTTTAAAAAAATTAAAATTATTATTATATTTTTATAAACAACATCTTTATTATAAAACTTTTTATTGATCACAAAATGTACTTGCTAGTTGGAAAGAATTAAATTCATATTTTATTTATAAACCAAATCGACAATTTTTTTTTAAATTTATTAATGTAAAAGATCAACAACATCATATTTATTCAGCTGGGTGGATTTTAAAAAAACTTTCTATAAAAAAAAAATTTATGAAACGGTCGCGTCAATGTTTTATGGCGTTAGTTGTTTACTTATGACATTTTAAACATCAATATTTTAAGAATTCTTATTTTATTTTTGTACCAAACTATTCATTTGATTTATATTTATTTTTACAAATTTTATTTAAATATACTTTAACCCAGCCACTATTTTTTTTTTATAAAAAAAGTTTTTGATCACATTTTACAACACGACGTTATTTAAAAAGACGAGTATGGACACTATGCTCCCTAAAGTGATTGGTTTTTGAAATAATTTTGTTTATTCTCTTATTTTTTTATTTTTTTTGATTTTACATATAGAGTCAAGTTATTATCTTATTTTTAGACGCGTATGATTGTTAACTATGATTTTTAGAGAACGGTTACTATTAAATAAAAATCAAGAATACTCTATAATTACACAAAGTTTAATCTTATTTATTCAACTTATTGTTTTTTTATTTTTTAAAAATAATATATTTTGTAGTAATTTTACACAATTTAATTGAGCTTATATTTATTTAATATTATTTATATTTTATTTTTGATATTTAATTTTTTTTTATTTCTGATATTCTGGTATTTTAGTTAATATTTGGCTTTTTTTTATTTTAGAAAATTTATTTTTTGGATTATTATTTTTATTTATTGTAGATAATTTACTTGAATTTTTATTTATGTTAGAGTTTTATTCTGTATTTTATTATTTATTTTTTATACAATTATTTTTTAAAAATTCTAGTAGTTCTTTAGTTAATTACAAACAATTACTACTTCTCTATATTTGAAATTCTTTTATTACTACTTTAATTTTTGGATATGGTTTAATTTTAATAACTTTATTTTTCGGAACATTAAACTTTAATGAATTAACATGTGTAGATAGTATACCCTTTATGTGGATTTTTAATTTTATATTTATTGGTGTGGGTTGGAAGCTTGGATTACCGGGAATTCATTTTTTTAAAGTTGAACTATATAAATATTTAGATATATTAATTATTTTTTTTTTTAGTAGTTTAACTACAACGTTTAATATTATACTTTTTTATTTTTTTATTAATCAATCATTTATTATTAATTATTTATGAACAAATCAATATTATTTTTTATTTCCTTTAATTTTTTATTTTTTAATTCTTTACTTATTTAGTTTAAATACATTATATAATTTTTTAGCTTTAAGTAGTTTAGTTACTGTAACAATTGCCTTATTATTAGGTATTTTTTAATAAATGTTAAAAAAATATACACAAAAAAAAAATTCTAAAATTGGATTAAGAAGTTATCAATGGAAAAATCCTCCAAAATTACAATATAAAAAATTATTATTTTTTTTAAATCGACAGGATACACCACAAAAACGAATTCGTAATCAACTTTGTCATAATTCACGATGAATGCTTAGTCATAAATTACTTTTTTCTACTTATAAAAATTTAATATTTCGTTTTAAGTTTAGGGGGCGGAGTTGAGTTAACTTATCACAAGAAGAAATATTTTTTCATAGATATTCTTCTTTTTTTTTTATAATAAAATATGCAACTTTTTTAAATAGTTTTGTTGGTGGTTTATGGTGGCGAGCCCTACAATTTAGATCAATGTTTCGTTTATATTTTATTGTAAAAAAAAAAAAAAAAAGTATATTTTTAAAATTTATTAACTCGGCCCGTCAACCCTTAGTTATTTGAAGATGGTTTGCTCTTTTTCTAAAAGTTAATACATACTTAAACAAAAATAAAATATCAAATTATGTTTTTCAAAATTTTTTTTGTGAAGATGGGACTAAAAATATAGTATTGCAAGCTCGATTAAAAGCTTATAATTACTTTTTATTTAAATCATCTTCTAAAAATTCAAAAAAAATAAAATAACAATTCTTACTAATAATAGTTGCTAGTATTGTTACTAAAAAGTATATTTTTAATTTGTCTAGCCATTTTGTTGCGAGGAACATTACCGCGTTATCGTATTGATCAAGTTTTATCCATAAATTGAAAATTTTTTATTTTTTATTTTCTTATTTTTTATTTTAATTTATTGTTATTGTTAGATTATTTTTATATTTTTTAAATAATTTTATTTAATTTAATAGTTAATATAGCTCATCGGTAGAGCATCAGACTGAAAATCTGAGGGTAGGGGGTTCGATTCCCTCTATTGACAAGGCTGCAAAATTCTATATTTTTTTTATATTTAATTTTTTATAATATATTAATGTGAATTTTATTTACATATTTTTTTATAAGTTTACCACTATATTTTATTTATAATAATGCTTTTAGTGGGATAATTCATTGTTTACGTATGTATACAAATTTTAGTAATATATTTTTTCTTATTTTTATATTATTTAGTGGACTACCTCCAACTATTTTTTTTTTTTTAAAGTTAAATATGATTATTTTTTTATTAACTCAAATAAATAATTTTTTTTTTATAATAATTTTTTTTTTTTTTTTAATAAATACTATTTTTTATATACAAGTATTAAAGTATAAAATATTTTTAAAACCAACATTGTTAAAAAATTTTTTTACTATAGTAATGATTTATAGTAATTATAATTTATTTACTAAATTGTCTAACGTCCCAACACATTTTAGTTTACTTTCTAATAATTTCCAGTATTCTTATCGATTAATTTTTATTATAATGTTATTATTATTATTTATGTTTTTTAGCATTTTTATTATTTCTGATTTATTAATTATTTTTTTTAATTTATTTAATTATTAGTTGCTTATAAAAAGCACAGCTCGAATTTTAGCAATTGGTGGAAGTATGATTACATTAGGTGGAGGTGCAATTGGTACTGGAATTTTATTTGCAGGTTACATTTTAGGAGCTGCAAAAAACCCAGAGGAAGCAGATACATTGTTTAGTACTACATTAATGGCATTTGCCTTTATTGAGACTTTTGTTTTTTTATCATTTGGTTTAATTGGATTTAGTTTTATAATTTAATATTAATAGGTGATAACTTTACAACTTTTAAAAAGTAAATTAATAACTTTAATAAATTGAGCGCGCCACGGTTCATTTTATCCACTTACTTTTGGTTTAGCCTGCTGTGCGGTTGAGATGATGCATTCAACAGTCAGTCGTTATGATTTAGATCGTTTTGGAGTTATTTTTAGAGCAACCCCACGACAAGCAGATTTAATCATAATTGCTGGAACATTAACGTACAAAATGGCTCCCGCTTTACGTAGAATTTATGAACAAGTTACTAACCCTAAATGAGTTTTATCTATGGGTAGTTGTGCAAACGGTGGTGGTTATTATAATCATTCTTATGCTGTAGTTCGTGGTTGTAATAAAATAATTCCTGTTGATTTATATGTTCCAGGATGTCCTCCAAGCGCTGAAGCTTTATTTTATGGTATTTTAAAATTACAACAAATAATTTTAAATTTTTAATTATTATAATAATAATTGTTAATACGAAAATTTAAACCAACGGTACCGTCTAAACGTTTTTTAAAAAAACCTATAATTTATGATTTATTTAGACATTCTAAATCTTACTATAATGTATGTTATAAATATAAAAAAGCATTTCAAACCTTTCAAAAGTTTCGTAATATAAAAAATTTACATTTAAACAGTAATTACCCACGTCCTCTTGTAACACCCAGTAATTTTAGAACACAACAATTAGTTTGTATAAATTTTTTATATTCTCAATTAACTTTTAAAGCATATAGTGTTTTTAAAAATAGGTGGGGTTTTTCCTTTATATTTCCAAAATTAAAAACTAGCTTTATTTCACAACAAATTATTTTTAAATTAAAGCATTTTTTTTATAGAAAAATTTCTTTATATAATAATTTATTTTTATTGTCTACATTAGTTGTTAACACTAAACTTTGTTTTTTACAATCTATATATACAAAACGATGGTGTTATGTAAGAAGTAATGGTTGTGTGGGTTTGAAATTACCACAAAGAAAAAAAACCCGCTTAATTGCAATAAAATTACCATCTAAAACAATTAAATTTTTTCAAAAAAAAATATTTTGCTTTGTAGGTAATCTCCCCCATCAAAATTGGTTTAAGCGTGTATTCGGTAAGTTTGGTGCTATTTTTAAAAAACGTTATTATACAAAGGTACGTGGGGTAGCTAAGAATCCAGTTGATCACCCTCATGGTGGTAGAACAAAAACAAATCAACCTGAAGTTAGTCCGTGGGGTTGAGTTACTAAGCACAATAAATAATAATTTCATTGTGAATCGAAGTTTATTCTGTGCATGACTTTTTTATAAAAATCATAGAAATAATAAATCATTAATTTTAAATTTTGGACCCCAACATCCCGCAGCTCACGGTGTACTACGCTTAGTTTTACAACTTGAGGGTGAAGTAATTCAACGTTGTGATACACATATAGGTTTATTACATCGTGGTACAGAGTTTTTAGCAGAAACTAAATATTATGAAAAAGTATTACCATACTTTGATCGTTTAGATTATGTATCAATGATGTCTCAAGAGCATACATATTGTTTAGCTATAGAGTATTTATTGGGAATTATGACTTTAAGTTTTAACTTAAGTTATATTCGTATTTTATTTGATGAATTAACACGGTTACTAAATCATTTTTTAGCAATTGCGTGTCATGCTTTAGATATAGGTAGTATGTCATCTATATTTTGAGCTTTTGAAGAAAGAGAAAAATTAATGGAGTTTTATGAGCGTATTAGTGGTGCTAGAATGCATGCTGCCTTTCATCGTCCAGCTTATTCCTTTTCTATACAAATAAATTATCAATTTTTAATTGATATTTTATACTTTATAAAAAATTGTTATATAACTTTAAATGAAATTCATAATATGTTAACTTATAATAAAATTTGAAAACAACGCTTAATAAATATTGGAGTAATAAATTTTGAAAACTGTTTTAATTATGGGTTAACGGGTATTTTAGCCCGTTCTACTGGAATTAAGCGTGATTTAAGGCTATCTTCTTTAGAAAATTATTCTTTATATAATACTATTTTTATAAAAAGTTTTTTAGGTGTAAATGGTGATACCTACGATCGTTATTTATTACGAATGTTTGAAATGGGTGAAAGTTTAAATATTATTAATTTTATTATAAATTTTTTTTTAAAAAAATTTAAAACAAATAATATTTTAATACAAACTTTTGATAATTTTATTCAAAATTATCGTCAAAATTATAATTATAATAACTATACGTCTATGGAGGATTTAATAGAACATTTTATAAATTGACATACTGGCTTAAACATTGTAAATAATTTAAGTTGTGTTCGAATAGAATCTCCCAAGGGAGAATTTGGGGTTCATTTAATTGCTAACGATACAGCAAAACCTCTACGCTGTAAAATTCGTTCTCCCAGTTATTTTAATCTTCAATTTTTACCAAAATTATGTAAGGGACATTTTCTTGCAGATCTTGCCGCTTTAATAGGAACAATAGATATTGTTTTTGGGGAAATAGATCGTTAATTCTTGGCAACATTACCACAGAGATTAGTTTTAAAAAAATTTAAATTACCAAAAATTTGAAAACGACCCAAGTTAAAACAATCACCTCAACGTAAGGGAGTTATTTTGAGATTACGTGTTTGTACACCTAGAAAACCTAATTCTGCTAGACGACCCACTATAAAGGGTTTACTTTCATCTAATAAAAAAGTATTAGCTCATATACCAGGATCGGGGCATACACTAAGGCGTTATTCTAAAGTATTGGTTTGTGGGGTTGGGGCAAGAGATGTTCCTATTGTAAATTATAGCTGTTTACGTGGTCTTTATGATTTTGAACCCCTAACAAACATAAAACGTAGACGTTCTATTTATGGTTTAAAAAAACCAGCTAATTTAAAAACTCATATTCGACGCTATTATCGTGATTTATATACTTAAATTATTTAAATAAAATTTTTTAATAAGATTTTGTTACAATATTCAAAAATAAGTTTTTTACAAAAAATAAAAATTAAACATATTATACTGAAGGGGGGTTTAAAAAATCAATATCACCAACAATTTAATATTAATTTTTATAAAAAATATACAACGGGTCGTATTATTTCCTTACGATCACCTAAACACTTTAATGTTGGTAAATATCAATTTAAAGTATTAAAGCATTATTTATATTTAACTATTAATTTGCTCCCCAACCAAACAAAAATGTTAACACAATTTACTTTAAATTCTTATTTGTGGAATAATTGCATACCTTATAGCTTATGTACACCCTTGTTTATTCCCATAAAGTTAACTATTCGAAGCGCTTATTCTATAAAATTTTTAATTTTTGATAAAAAAAAAATTAGTTAGAAAGGGTATTTTAAAAAGAATTTTAATGTTTAATAGACAAGCTTCTTTTAATTATACACAAATATTACGATATTCAAGATTAATTAAAAATATTAAAACTAATCAAATTTTTTTAAAACCATACTGCTCTACCTTACAAACACTAGTACAAAAAAATTAGATTTTGTCTTTAACGTATTATTTAAAAAAAATTCATTTATTTAAAAAAAAAACTAAATACCAACAAAATTACACTGGTGCAAAAAAATTATATAATAACTCTACAGCTCAAATTAGTGTAATTCGTACCACGCAGTTTGAATTTATTTATTTTAAACTTATAAAAAAACTAATACGTCGAGCATTTATAAAACAACGATTACGTTTTTTTCGATTAAGATATTGGTTATCTATATCTCCCAATTATATTTATAAAAAAAAATCAAAAAATGCACGAATGGGTGCTGGTGTTGGGAAGCGTATTCGAACAATTTCAATTATTAAACCCTTTAGTATTTTATTAAGATTTTATTTTTATTCTTATTTATTTTTACAAAAAATTAAAAAGTTTTTATTTTTAAAATGTAGATTACAGCTTATAGTTCATTATCAATTTTTACATACACTAATTTATGATACAAAAAAGAAAACAATATAATTTGCAAATAATTTTAAAAAAATATTTTTTAAAAAATGAATTAATGTTTTTAGTTTTAAAAAGTATACACAAAAATAATGAAATAAATCCAAGTACACGTCACCTATCCTTAAAAAGCTTATACTATCATATGAATTATCCGTATTGAAGTAAACAACGACTCTATTGTTTATTTAGTTTACAAAATAAAGTACCCAATCATCGATTATTTATAAGTCGATTTTATTTAGCTCGTTTTTCTGATAATTTACGTATTACACAATTAACAAAACATTATTAAGGTTGTCAGTTTTTTTATTATTTTCTACTAAACATCGTTATGCTATGAATTCAATTTCTAGTTTAGTAACTTATTTTAGTACTTTAACAGTTGCTTTTAGTGATATTTTAGCCTTATTTGGTTTTGTTATATTTTTAATTATTGCAAATCAATTAATAACCGGTATTATGCTTTCCTTTAGTTTAATTACTGAACCAATGCTTATACCTCTTGTACGCGAAGAAGAAGATCTTGAAGATTTATTTTGTGATGATTTTTTTTGGCTTCATGAACGTGGTGTTGATTTATTATTTATTTTTATTTTTCTTCATTTATTGCGAAAATTATATTTGGGTATAAATGACGTTGAGCAAGAGTATGCTTGAAAAAGTGGAGTTTTAATATTTTTATTATTACAGGTTGTAGTATTTATGGGTTTAGTTTTGTGTTGTACACATCTTAGTGAAATCACTTTAACTATTGCTGCAAACGCACTCCATACTTTTTTTGGATTTAAAGGGAAGGCTTATTGGTGGTTATTTACAGATCAATTATTAAATACAGATACAATTGTACGTTTAGCCTATGGACATTATGTTTTTGCCTTTGTTTTAGCATTTTTGGGGATAACACATGGAGTTGATATGCATTATGATTGAAAAGTTGAAAATAATTTTGATGCTATAAAACAAGAACTTTTATGATGAGATGAGGTTTTTTCTTTTGAGTTAGGAAAAACTTTAGATGTTGTAATTATAGTGGGTATTTGCTGTTATTTTTTATATATTGATCCTGAAACTATTACTTATGAGCTTTTTATGTGGGGTGATATTGGTATGGTTACGGATGTTAGATTTTACGGAGTTGCCCCTCATTGATATTTTCGGGCCTACATGGCATGACTTATTGTTTGTCCTTTTCATAAATTAGGTATTTTTGGTTTAGTTTTTTTTTTTATTATTTTATATTATCAATTTTATATTATAGGATTTTCTGAATTAGGTGCTTATAAAGCTTCTAAACCAATTTTATTTGAATTATTTTTTTTTTTTTTTTTTAAATTTACTATCTGTAGTAAATGAGAACGTAGTTCTATAGATTTTGATTTTTTTTATCAATTTTTTTTCCTAGTTTTTTTATGAGCTATCGCGTACTCATTAACTTTTTTACCATATGGTCGATTTTATAATCGTCTTGGAGGAAATTTTGCAATGTTATTATCATTTTTATATATTTTTATTTATTTGGGATCAACTGTTTTTAGGTATTCTAATGTGTTAAATTTAGCTAATTTAACTTGTCGATAAAAATTAATTAATTATTTTTAACTTTAATAATTTTATTTTGTTGTTAAGCTAATATAACTGATTATTATATATTAATTTTTATTTAAATTGAATATTTATAATTAATGTAAATACTTTGGAGTATTTAGATGTCTAGTTTATTTGAATATAGTTTTTTTTTTTTTTTTTTTTATTTAGTTTTAATTTTTTTTGGTACTATTTGTAGGAATTTTATTACTGAAAGGGGTTTTTTTTTTTTCGCCTCACTTAGTTTATTTATTTTTTTAATAGTATTGGTAAGTGGATTTACTAAGTTTATGCTTAGTGGGACAACCCTTTTTATAGAATTTATTTTTATACCTGAATCTAGTATACTCCTGGAATGTGGTATATCATTGTTAATTGATTCCTTAGGTTTTTGTTTTATTTTATTAGTTGTATTAATTGGGTTTAGTACTAATCTTTATACTTTAAATTATTTTAAAAATGAAGCAAATTGTTTAAATTTTTTTATTTTATTAAATTGATTTATTATTAGCATGTTAATTTTTGTAATGGCTGATAATATATTAACATTATTTTTAGGATGAGAGTCTATAGGTTTTACTTCTTTTTTTTTAATAAATTTTTGATCTGATAGGGCTGGGACAGTAAAGTCAAGCTTTAAAGCTTTTACTTTTAATAAAATTAGTGATTTTTTTTTATTTTTTTTTTTAATTCTTCTTTGACATTATTCTAAAACATCTAATTTTAGTGTTATGTTAATTACTAAAGAAATATGATTACTAGAACAATGTGATTCATCTTTATTATTGGGGTTACTTTTAATTACTGCAGCAAGTATAAAGTCAGCTCAGTTTATTGGTCATTTATGACTACCTGATTCTATGGAAGCACCACTGCCCGCTTCAGCATTAATACACTCTGCTACTTTAGTTTCAGCTGGTGTTTATCTTTTATTAAGATTTAATTTTATTATTCAATTTGCTCATCTTCAAATTATTATTATTGGACTGGGGGCGTTAACAGCTGCATATGGTGGTGTAGTTGCGGCAGTCCAAACAGACGTTAAAAAATTATTAGCATACTCAACAATTAGTCATTGTGGTTTTTTATTTATGTGCGTTGGTTTTGAAAAAACTACAATCACAATCATTTATTTATTTTTACATGGTATTTTTAAAGCAACTACTTTTTTTTGTGTAGGTTCTTTTATTCGTTTTGCAAAAACCCAAGATATGCGGTATATGGGTGGTTTAAGTCGATTTTTACCCGTAGATACTATATTATTAATTTTATGTGCAACAAATTTAGGAGGGTTTCCCTTTACTTTTGGTTATTTATATAAGTTTTTATTTTTAACTGTTTTGTTAAAGTATCCATATCATTGGTTAATTGTTGGGTTTGCATATATTGGTATGTTAAGTAGTTTTGTATACGTCTATCGTTTAATTTATTTTACAGCCTTTGATTATTATAAGGGACATTATATATTTATAGCAAAATATTTACAAACACCTAATTCTATAAATAAAAATTTATGAAGCTTTTCAACTCTTATTCAACCACTTATTATTTTGTTTATTTTTTTATTTGTAATTTTTATTTATCTTTATTTTCATATATTTTTAATTAATAGTGGTTTAGCTAATGATAATGTTTTAGTACCTTTAGATTTAGATTTTGAGTATATTAAACATATATATCAAATCAAGCAAATTTATATTCAAATTTTTTATGGTTTAGCTATGTTAATTTTTATTGTTTTAATTATTTTTGATTATCGTAAATCTTATACCTGATCAAGTAAATTAACATTAGTTGTTTACTTATGTTTTTTTATTTTAAGTATTTTAATTACTTTAAAGTTATTTAAAAATATTTTTTTTTTTTAAATTAAGTTTTTTAATTTTAATTATAAACTTAATTCTTCTATACTTAACAATTGTTGATATTTTTTTATTTTATTTTATTACATTTTTAAATTATAAATTTATATAGTTATAAATATATAAAAGCAATTTAAATAAATATGTATATATAGTTTAAAGATGTAATAAAATAAAATAAAAAAATATTAGTTAGTGTATAGATAATATACATTTTTTTATGAATCTGTTGTATCTGTTGTATTAGTTACATATTATAAATTAATTTTTTTTAATATTTATTGTGATAATTTATTGTGATATATTATTGTAATGCTTACTATAATTTTTATTATAATTTATATTAGAAGCTTTAATATATTTATTTTTTTGTGTTTAAAAAAGAAGTTGTTTGATGATGTTACTTTTTTAGATTTTATTAGTAATATTTTTATAATTTTTATCAGTGGTCCCATTGATAAATATATTTTTATGTTTAATGAATTTTTAAACAAAATTATTCCTTCTCGTGGAGTTGAGTCATACCTTGTTATTAATTATTCAGAAGATATGCCCCCCCTAGGTTATTTAAAATCTTTTTTATGAATGAGCTGTTGAACTACTTACAAATTTATTTATGAAAAAATTATTTTTACTTATAATTTTTTTTTTAATATTTTTTATATTTTATTTTTTAAGCTTACTATATTATATGGTTATATAAATTTTTATGATAATTGAATTTTATGTATTAATCAAATTACTGACTATACAATGAATAATGTAATAAGTAAGCTTATTACTAATTTAATTGTACTTTTTAAGTTTTTTGTTTTTATCCATTTATTTTGAGTAATTAGTTTACTTATTTGATCAAGCATTGAATTATATACTATATTTTTATATTTTTTTAATAAAAAATATAAAATAGAAACTTTACATAATATACGTTTTTTTTTAAATTTTTTAATAAAATGTTTAACACTTCCAACCTACCCACACTCATTATTAAAGATTTTTACAATATTTTTTTTATAAAATTTTTAACGAATTAACATTAAAATCAGTTTAAAACAAAATTATCATTAGTATAATACTGTATTAATTAAAATAATAAAAAAATATTAATTAGTCTACAAATAACATATATTTTTTTTATTAATTTTTTGTGTTAATTACATATTATAAACTAATTTTTTTAAATACTTATTGTGATATTTTATTGTGATATCTTCTTGTGAGCCTTACTATAATTTTTATTATAATTTATATTGGAAAGTTTAATATATCTATTTTCTTGTGCTTAAAAAAAAAGTTGTTTGATGATGTTACTTTTTCAGATTTTTTTGTAATTTTTATCAGTGGTCCCATTGATAAATATATTTTTATATTTAATGAGTTTTTAAATAAAATTATTCCTTCTCGTGGAGCTGAATCATATCTCGTTGTTGATCATACAAAAGTTACTCTGTTATGATTCCTCCCTTGATGATGAGGTGGTGTACCTTCCTGCCCAAGTTACTTAAAATCTTTTTTATGGGGAATTTGTTGAGTTATTTACAATTTTATTTGTGAAAAAATTGTTTTTACTTGTAGTTTTTTTTTTGATATTTTTTATATTTTATTTTTTAAATTTACTATATTATATGATTATATGAATTTTCATGATAATTGGAGTTGATGTATTAATCAAATTACTAATTATACAACAAATAATGTAATAAGTAAGTTTATTACTAATTTAATTATACTTTTTAAGTTTTTTATTTTTATCCATTTATTTTGAATAATTAGTTTACTTATTTGATCAAGTATTGAACTATATATTATGTTTTTATATTTTTTTAATAAAAAATATAAAATAAAAACCTTACATAGTATACGTTTTTTTTTAAATTTTTTAATAAAATGTCTAACACTCCCAACCTACCCACATTCATTATTAAAGGTTTTTACGTTATTTTTTTTATAAAATTTTTAACAAACTAACATTAAAATCAGTTTAAAACAAAATTATTATTAGTATTGTAATAGCATATTAACTAAATTAATAAAAAAAAACATTAATCAGTATGTAAATAGCATATATTTTTTATTAACTCCTGTGTTAACTATATATCATAAATTAATTTTTTTTTAATACTTATTGTAGTATTTTATTATAATGCTTCTTATAATTTTTATTATGATTTATATCGGAATATTTAATATATCTATTTTCTTGTGCTTAAAAAAAAAGTTGTTTGATGATGTTACTTTTTCAGATTTTTTTGTAATTTTTATCAGTGGTCCCATTGATAAATATATTTTTATATTTAATGAATTTTTAAATAAAATTATTCCTTCTCGTGGAGCTGAATCATATCTTGTTGTTGATCATACAAAAGTTACACTGTTATGATTCCTACCTTGATGGTGAGGGGGTGTACCTTCTTGCCCAAGTTACTTAAAAGCTTTTTTATGGGGAGTTTGTTGAGTTATTTACAATTTTATTTGTGAAAAAATTGTTTTTACTTGTAATTTTTTTTTTGATATTTTTTATATTTTATTTTTTAAATTTACTATATTATATGATTATATAAATTTTTATGATAATTGAGGTTGATGTACTAATCAAATTATTAATTATACAACAAATAATGTAATAAGTAAGTTTATTACTAATTTAATTATACTTTTTAAGTTTTTTATTTTTATCCATTTATTTTGAGTAATTAGTTTACTTATTTGATCAAGCATTGAATTATATATTATGTTTTTATATTTTTTTAATAAAAAATATAAAATAAAAACCTTACATAGTATACGTTTTTTTTTAAATTTTTTAATAAAATGTCTAACATCCCCAACCTACCCACACTCATTATTAAAGATTTTTACGTTATTTTTTTTATAAAATTTTTAACAAGTTAACATTAAATTCAGTTTAAAACAAAATTATTGTTATTATTACAATATTATATTAATTAAAGTAATAAAAAAAAATATTAATTAGTGTATAAATAACATACGTTTTTTTCGTTAATCCTCTGTGTTAGCTATACATCATAAATTAATTTTTTTAGTATTTATTGTGATATTTTATTATAATACTTATTATAATTTTTATTATAATTTATATTGGAGTATTTAATATATTTACTTTTTTATGTTTAAAAAACAAGTTGTTTGATGATATTACTTTTTCAGATTTTTTTATAATTTTTATCAGTGGTCTTATTGATAAATATATTTTTATATTTAATGAATTTTTAAATAAAATTATTCCTTCTCGTGGAGCTGAATCATACCTTGTTGTTAATCATACAAAAATTATATCATTATGATTTCTCCCTTGATGAGGGGGGGGCATATCTTTTTGTCCAAGTTACTTAAAATCTTTTTTGTGGGGGGATTGTTAAGTTATTTATAAATTTATTTATGAAAAAATTGTTTTTACTTATAATTTTTTTTTTGATATTTTTTATATTTTATTTTTTAAACTTACTGTATTGTATGATTATATGAATTTTTACGATAATTGAAGTTGATGTATTAATTAAATTACTAGTTATACAACAAGTAATACAATAAGTAATTTTATTATTAATTTAATTATATTTTTTAAGTTTTTTATTTTTATTCATTTATTTTAAGATTTTAAGTAATTAGTTTACTTATTTGATCAAGTGTTAAATTATATACTATGTTTTTATAATTTTTTAATAAAAATTATAAAATAGAAACTTTACACAGTATACGTTTTTTTTTTAAATTTTTTAATAAAATGCTTAACATCCCCGACCTATACGCGCTCATTATAAAAAGTTTTTATTTTATTTTTTTTATAAAAATTTTTAATAATTTAACATAAGGGTTAGCTAAAAAAAAAATTATTCTTATTATTACACTACGATACTAATTAAATTAATAAAAAATATTAATTAGTATCTAGTCTCCACGCATATAATTGAGTATGTACTGGATTAAAAGTTGTTTTCGTTTATTATTCTTGACCAAAACACACATAGTAATTTTAACTTTGGATTCTCTACTCATAAATCAGATATTTTAATTCATTTATCACAATGGCAATACTGGTGATGATTTTGATTTATTTTATTATGAGTTGTTTATTTTTACATCATTATTTACAGTATAACAAAACGTTCGTTAAATTTTAATCCCACTCTAAACTCAAGTCTTCGAGGACATGGAAAGTGGGGAGACTTTTTAGTTGCAATTATACCACTTAGTTGATGTGGAAATATTTTAATCAACTCTAATTTTATTTTAAGAATGATCGAGTGGCAAAACGAAAGTTCTTTATTTACATTACGTATTCAGGGAAAACAATGATATTGAGTCTACAAGTTTGATAGCAATACAAATTATAATCTTTGAACTGCACCAAAAAATATTGGACATGATAAATGATTAATTTCTGAGGGAGCTAGTCTTTTTGAAAATAATTTAATTTATCAAACATTAGATTTAAGTACACAATTAGAGTTTTTTGATTCTTATTTATATTTACAGGAACAATCACAGTTTAACACTAACACATTAAATGAGAGTACCCTCTTATCTACAGTTACTTCTTCTATAGATTCATCTAGATATTTTAATTCTTTAAAACAAGAATTTGATTATTTTTATAGTAAGGATTTAATAAATTGTTTGGATAATAGTTTTAAATTATTTTCTAATGTAGAAAATAATTTTTTTACCCAATTTGATGGGATTATTTCTGAAGAAAATTTTAATTTATTTAAAGATTTTTATGATTTAGTTGATTTAGATTCTATTGACTATAATAACTTTGTTGATAATGGTAAAAACTGTACTGATTTTACTGATTTATTTGTTGGGGTTGATGGAATTTCTCTTAATATTTTTAATAAAGAAACTTTTAATTTACTTAAAAATTTTTATGATTTAGTTGATTTAGATTCTATTGACTATAATAACTTTTTTGACAATGATAAAAATTGTATTGATTGTATGGATTTAGTTGATTTAGATTCTACTGATTATAATAACTTTGTTGACAATGATAAAAATTGTATTGATTGTATGGATTTAGTTGATTTAGATTCTACTGATGGTAATAACTTTGTTGATAATGATGAAACTTGTATTGATTGTATGAATTTAGTTGATTTAGATTCTATTGACTATAATAACTTTTTTGGTAATGATGAAAATTGTATTGATTGCATGGATTTAGTTGATTTAGATTCTATTGACTATAATAACTTTGTTGACAATGATAAAAATTGTATTGATTGTATGGATTTAGTTGATTTAGATTCTATTGACTATAATAACTTTTTTGATAATGATAAAAATTGTATTGATTGTATGGATTTAGTTGATTTAGATTCTATTGACTATAATAACTTTTTTGATAATGATGAAAATTGTATTGATTGCATGGATTTAGTTGATTTAGATTCTATTGACTATAATAACTTTTTTGATTTAGATTCTATTGACTATGATAACTTTTTTGATAATGATAGAAATTATGTTGATTGTACTAATTTATTTGTTGAGATTGATGAAATCTCTCCTAATATTTTCAATAATGATATTCTTTCCGATTATGCTAATTATATTAATTATAAAGAGTGGTCTACTCTAATTAAAGATAATTCTTTATCTACTATATTGAAAGAAATTCCTATCAATACCCCCACTAATAATAAGTTTATATGTTTTAATGATACTGATTTGGAAAATTCAGTTGATACTAACTCTGATTTTAACGACCTTAAATTTATGTATAACGAAGATTTTTTTAATAAAGATTTATTTGATCTTTTCTTTGATAATAACCCCTTAAATAATAATTTGTTAGATGATTTCTTCTTCGATGATTTCTTCTTCGATGATTTCTTCTTCGATGATTTCTTCCTTGATGATTCCTTCCCTGGTGATTTCTTCCCCATTGATTTCTTCCCCCGTGATTCCCTCTTTAATAATTCCTTCTCTGATGATTCCTTCTCTGATGATTCCTTCTCTGATGATTCCTTCTCTGATGATTCCTTCTCTGATGATTCCTTCTCTGATGATTCCTTCTCTGATGATTCCTTCTCTGATGATTCCTTCTCTGATGATTCCTTCTCTGATGATTTCTTCTTTAAAGATTTCTTCCTTAATAATTTCTTCCCTGATGACTTCTTCCTCGATGATCTCTTCTCCGATGATTTCTTCTCCGATGATTTCTTCCTTGATGATTCCTTCCTTGATGATTTCTTCCTTGATAATTTCTTCCTTGATAATTTCTTCCCTGATGACTTCTTCCTCGATGATCTCTTCCTCGATGATCTCTTCTCCGATGATTTCTTCCTTGATGATTTCTTCCTTGATGATTTCTTCCTTGATGATTTTTTCTCCGATAATTCCTCCTTTAATGATTTCTTCCTTGATGATTTCTTCCTTGATGATTTCTTCTCTGATGATTTCTTCCTTGATGATTTCTTCCTTGATGATTTCTTCTCTGATGATTTCTTCTCTGATGATTTCTTCTCTGATGATTTCTTCTCTGATGATTTCTTCTCTGATGATTTCTTCTCTGATGATTTCTTCTCTGATGATTTCTTCTCTGATGATTTCTTCTCTGATGATTTCTTCTCTGATGATTTCTTCTCTGATGATTTCTTCTTCGATGATTTCTTCCTTAATGATTTCTTCCTTAATGATTTCTTCCTTAATGATTTCTTCTCTGATGATTTCTTCTCTGATGATTTCTTCTCTGATGATTTCTTCTCTGATGATTTCTTCTCTGATGATTTCTTCTCTGATGATTTCTTCCTTAATGATTTTTTCCTTAATGATTTTTTCCTTGATGATTTTTTCCTTGATGATTTCTTCTCTGATGATTTCTTCTCTGATGATTTCTTCTCTGATGATTTCTTCTCTGATGATTTCTTCCTTAATGATTTTTTCTCTGATGATTTCTTCCTTGATGATTTCTTCTTCGATGATTTCTTCCTTAATGATTTCTTCCTTAATGATTTCTTCCTTAATGATTTCTTCCTTAATGATTTCTTCTCTGATGATTTCTTCCCTGGTGATTTCTTCCCCATTAATTTCTCCCCCCGTGATTCCCTCTTTAATGATTTCTTCTCTGATGATTTCTTCTCTGATGATTTCTTCTCTGATGATTTCTTCCTTGATGATTTCGTCCTTGATGATTTCTTCCTTGATGATTTCTTCCTTAATGATTTCTTCTCGAATGATTTCTTCTCTGATGATTTCTTCTCTGATGATTTCTTCTCTGATGATTTCTTCTCTGATGATTTCTTCCTTGATGATTTCTTCTTTAAAGATTTCTTCCTTGATAATTTCTTCCCTGATGACTTCTTCCTCGATGATCTCTTCTCTGATGATTTCTTCTCTGATGATTTCTTCTCTGATGATTTCTTCCTTGATGATTTCGTCCTTGATGATTTCTTCCTTGATGATTTCTTCTTTGATGATTTTTTCTCCAATGATTTTTTCGCCGATAATTTCTTCCCTGATGACTTCTTCCTCGATGATCTCTTCCTCGATGATCTCTTCTCCGATGATTTCGTCCTTGATGATTTCTTCCTTGATGATTTTTTCTCCGATGATTTTTTCTCCGATAATTCCTCCTTTAATGATTTCTTCCTTGATGATTTCTTCCTTGATGATTTCTTCCTTGATGATTTCTTCCTTGATGATTTCTTCCTTGATGATTTCTTTCTTGATGATTTCTTCTCTGATGATTTCTTCTCTGATGATTTCTTCTCTGATGATTTCTTCTCTGATGATTTCTTCTCTGATGATTTCTTCTCTGATGATTTCTTCTCTGATGATTTCTTCTCTGATGATTTCTTCTCTGATGATTTATTCCTTGATGATTTATTCCTTGATGATTTATTCCTTGATGATTTATTCCTTGATGATTTATTCCTTGATGATTTATTCCTTAATGATTTATTCCTTAATGATTTATTCCTTAATGATTTATTCCTTAATGATTTATTCCTTAATGATTTATTCCTTAATGATTTATTCCTTAATGATTTCTTCCTTAATGATTTCTTCCTTAATGATTTCTTCCTTAATGATTTCTTCCTTAATGATTTCTTCCTTAATGATTTCTTCCTTGATGATTTCTTCCTTGATGATTTCTTCCTTGATGATTTCTTCCCTGATGAGTTCTTCCTTAATGATTTATTCCTTAATGATTTCTTCCTTGATGAGTTCTTCCTTGATGAGTTCTTCCTTGATGAGTTCTTCTCTGATGATTTCTTCCTTAATGATTTCTTCCTTAATGATTTCTTCCTTAATGATTTCTTCCTTAATGATTTCTTCCTTAATGATTTCTTCTCTGATGATTTCTTCTCTGATGATTTCTTCTCTGATGATTTCTTCTCTGATGATTTCTTCCTTGATGAGTTCTTCCTTGATGATTTCTTCCTTGATGATTTCTTCCCTGATGAGTTCTTCCTTGATGATTTCTTCCTTGATGATTTCTTCCTTGATGATTTCTTCCTTGATGAGTTCTTCTCTGATGATTTCTTCCTTAATGATTTCTTCTCTGATGATTTCTTCTCTGATGATTTCTTCTCTGATGATTTCTTCTCTGATGATTCCTTCTCTGATGATTCCTTCTCTGATGATTCCTTCTCTGATGATTCCTTCTCTGATGATTCCTTCTCTGATGATTCCTTCTCTGATGATTCCTTCTCTGATGATTCCTTCTCTGATGATTTCTTCTTTGATGATCTCTTCTCCGATGATTTCTTCTCCGATGATTTCTTCCTTGATGATTTTTTCTCCGATGATTTTTTCTCCGATGATTTTTTCTCCGATAATTCCTTCCTTAATGATTTCTTCTCTGATGGTTTCTTCTCTGATGATTTCTTCTCTGATGATTTCTTCTCGAATGATTTCTTCTCTGATGATTTCTTCTCTGATGATTTCTTCTCTGATGATTTCTTCTCTGATGATTTCTTCCTTGATGATTTCTTCTTTAAAGATTTCTTCCTTGATAATTTCTTCCCTGATGACTTCTTCCTCGATGATCTCTTCTCTGATGATTTCTTCTCTGATGATTTCTTCTCTGATGATTTCTTCCTTGATGATTTCGTCCTTGATGATTTCTTCCTTGATGATTTCTTCCTTGATGATTTCTTCTTTGATGATTTTTTCTCCAATGATTTTTTCGCCGATAATTTCTTCCCTGATGACTTCTTCCTCGATGATCTCTTCCTCGATGATCTCTTCTCCGATGATTTCGTCCTTGATGATTTCTTCCTTGATGATTTTTTCTCCGATGATTTTTTCTCCGATAATTCCTCCTTTAATGATTTCTTCCTTGATGATTTCTTCCTTGATGATTTCTTCCTTGATGATTTCTTCCTTGATGATTTCTTTCTTGATGATTTCTTCTCTGATGATTTCTTCTCTGATGATTTCTTCTCTGATGATTTCTTCTCTGATGATTTCTTCTCTGATGATTTCTTCTCTGATGATTTCTTCTCTGATGATTTCTTCTCTGATGATTTCTTCCTTGATGAGTTCTTCCTTGATGAGTTCTTCTTTGATGAGTTCTTCTTTGATGAGTTCTTCCTTGATGAGTTCTTCCTTGATGAGTTCTTCCTTGATGAGTTCTTCCTTGATGAGTTCTTCCTTGATGAGTTCTTCCTTGATGAGTTCTTCCTTGATGAGTTCTTCCTTGATGAGTTCTTCCTTGATGAGTTCTTCCTTGATGAGTTCTTCCTTGATGAGTTCTTCCTTGATGAGTTCTTCCTTGATGAGTTCTTCCTTGATGAGTTCTTCCTTGATGAGTTCTTCCTTGATGAGTTCTTCCTTGATGATTTCTTCCTTGATGAGTTCTTCCTTGATGAGTTCTTCCTTGATGAGTTCTTCCTTGATGAGTTCTTCCTTGATGAGTTCTTCCTTGATGAGTTCTTCCTTGATGAGTTCTTCCTTGATGAGTTCTTCCTTGATGAGTTCTTCCTTGATGAGTTCTTCCTTGATGAGTTCTTCCTTGATGAGTTCTTCCTTGATGAGTTCTTCCTTGATGAGTTCTTCCTTGATGAGTTCTTCCTTGATGAGTTCTTCCTTGATGAGTTCTTCCTTGATGAGTTCTTCCTTGATGAGTTCTTCCTTGATGAGTTCTTCCTTGATGAGTTCTTCCTTGATGAGTTCTTCCTTGATGAGTTCTTCCTTGATGAGTTCTTCCTTGATGAGTTCTTCCTTGATGAGTTCTTCCTTGATGAGTTCTTCCTTGATGAGTTCTTCCTTGATGAGTTCTTCCTTGATGAGTTCTTCCTTGATGAGTTCTTCCTTGATGAGTTCTTCCTTGATGAGTTCTTCCTTGATGATTCCTTCTCTGATGATTCCTTCTCTGATGATTCCTTCCTTGATGAGTTCTTCCTTGATGAGTTCTTCCTCGATGATCTCTTCTCCGATGATTTCTTCCTTGATGATTTCTTCCTTGATGATTTCTTCCTTGATGATTTCTTCCTTGATGATTTTTTCTCCGATAATTCCTCCTTTAATGATTCCTTCCTTGATGATTTCTTCCTTGATGATTTCTTCCTCAATGATTTCTTCCTCAATGATTTCTTCCTCAATGATTTCTTCCTCAATGATTTCTTCCTCAATGATTTCTTCCTCAATGATTTCTTCTCTGATGATTTCTTCTCTGATGATTTCTTCTCTGATGATTCCTTCCTTGATGATTTCTTCTCCGATGAGTTCTTCCTTAATGAGTTCTTCCTTAATGAGTTCTTCCTTAATGAGTTCTTCCTTAATGAGTTCTTCCTTAATGAGTTCTTCCTTAATGAGTTCTTCTCCGATGAGTTCTTCTCCGATGAGTTCTTCTCCGATGATTTCTTCTCCGATGATTTCTTCTCCGATGATTTCTTCTCCGATGATTTCTTCTCCGATGATTTCTTCTCCGATGATTTCTTCTCTGATGATTTCTTCTCTGATGATTTCTTCTCTGATGATTCCTTCTCTGATGATTCCTTCTCTGATGAGTCCTTCTCTGATGAGTCCTTCTCTGATGAGTCCTTCTCTGATGAGTCCTTCTCTGATGAGTCCTTCTCTGATGAGTCCTTCTCTGATGAGTTCTTCTCTGATGAGTCCTTCTCTGATGAGTTCTTCTCTGATGAGTTCTTCTCTGATGATTTCTTCTCTGATGATTATTTTAATTCTACTACTTTTAATAATTTTAATTTATTTTATAAAGCGTGTACAGAGCTCGTTGATAGTCAAACATGGTGAGATTTTCAATGAAATTACTTACATACTCAAAGAAATATTAAACTAAAGTCTACTCATATAATTAATTTTAATAATTTATCTATTATAAAAATTTTTACTCAATTTTTTAGTAACTTTGATCCCTTAAACCCTAGCCCCGCAACTTATTTTAATTTTAATTCGAATTCTATAAAAAATTTTCATTCACACGATAATTTATTAAAAATTGATGATACTAACGATGTTTCAAATAATTTACGATTAGGTGTAACTACAACTCCACTTCGACTCCTTAAAGGTATTTTAAATCAACATGTATTAAATACTCTACAAAAATATGAAAATTTAAAACATGAATTTTTATTTATAACGCAGTTTAATGACACAGCGGATTTTAATGTAGTAAAAGATCCCTTAAATGAATTAGTTTGGGGTTTTAGGCAAAAAAAATATAAACGTGTTAAAAAATTTATTTTTGAGCCTCAAGTAATTTATGATCATACTACTTTTCAACCTATTAAAATTACACCTCAAAGTCAAGCACATAGATTTTTATTAGGAAACATTAGTAATTCATTACCAGAGAATGAAAAAAATATTTATAAAATTATTGATTTAAGGTTTCAAAATTTAAATAAAACTCAAACTACAGCCAATATAGTTGAAGATTTTTCTTTAAACAACTATACCCATGATGCAAAAAGTTCTAGTTTTGACTATTATCGTGCTATGAAAAATAGTCATAAACGTTATGATCTTTTATCAGTAACTTTAGCTAGACGTTTATTGCGAACTAAACGTACTTTAGTTTTACCCGCTCATATAAATATTACAGTTATTACAAATTCTTATGATGTTGTTCATTCTTGATTTATCCCAGGTTTGGGTTTAAAGTTAGATTGTGTACCAGGACGCTCAACACACCATACTTTTTATATTGATAATGTTGGTTTTTATTATGGACAATGTGCTGAAATTTGTGGTCGATATCACCACCACATGCCAGTTCGTGTATGTGCTATTCCCTTTGAACATTTTTTAGTTTGATGACAAAAAAAAGGATTACCTCGTATGCAACGTATTAATACACAAGGTGATTTAAAAAACAACCGTGAATACTATAATTCTTTACTTACAAATAAAGAAAAACCTTCAGAAACTCCTGTCTTTACAGTTTACAAATATTCTTGATAATTAATGTTTTTTAATGTTGAAATCATTAATTTTTTTTTTGTATAATTTTAATTACTATTTTAATTTATATTTTATAGTAATTTTTTATTTTTATATTTTACAATTTTTAGAGTTTAGTACCCTATTTTATAATTTTTTTATAAAATATAATTGATATCCCTTATACACTCGAATGCCTTATTATACACTAATTAGTAAAAAAAGATAGTAGGGGAAATAGTTTAATGGTAAAACTATAGTCTTCAAAACTATTATTATAGGTTCAATTCCTGTTTTCCTCGTATAATATGTTTGTATTTTTAGAATTTAATTGATTTTGATCTTTATATATAAACTTTAATTTATTAATTATAAAATTAAAAATATTATAATTAAATTTATTACTAAGAACAAACTTTATTTATTTTAAAATTTTTTTTTTAATAAAAATTATTTATACTTTATTAGGTTTATTTAAAAAATATTTTATTAATAGTTTACTAGATTCATTTGAATTTTTTTTAATTATATTTTAATTAGGTAAAAATTTATTATGTTTATAGATTTATATTAATCAGATATAATTTTGTTATATTTTTTTATTTTTTTTTTTTATTTCTATAAATTAATTTTTTTTACTAAAGGTTTAAATTAATTTACTAAAAATTTAAATTAAAAAAGTTATATATATATTTCATTTATGTGATTTAATTTTTTATAATATTATATTATAATATTATATATAGTGATACAATGATTTATTAGATTTTTTTAGATTTTTCTTATTTTTTAATTTTTTATAAATTTAATTATTTATAATTGATATTTATATTTTATTAATTACTGATCTTATATTTTAACTTTATTTTTTTTTTTAAAAAAATATTAAAGATTAATTTACTCCATTCAATAATAGTTAGTTCGTAGCTAATTCTACATAAATTTATTTAATTAATAGTTTTTTAAATTTTTATAAATTAAATTATAATTAAAGTTATTGTTAATTACTTACATAATATAATCATATTATAGTTTTTATATTTTTAAATTAGATTAGTTAAATTAATAGCTTATTTATTTAAGTTTATACCCATTAAATTTCATTAGTGTAACAGATTAGTTTTAATTAATTTTTATATTTTACAGAATATACCCATATAGTTTAATAATTGTTAAATGTATTTTTAAAAAAAATAATATATATAGCAATCATAGGTATTTTTTATTTTAATTTTTTATGTTTTTTTATATTTTATTTAATCTTTTTATATCAATTACATTCATTTTTATTTTATTTTATTATTTTTACATATTTATGTATAATTATTATTAATATTAAAGTTAATTCATTTTATAAACTGTGGTATTTACTATTTTTATATTTATTAATATGAATTTTTATATTTTGACACATTATTTTATATTTATGCATTTATATAACTTATATTAAGGTTTTATTATTTAATTTTATTTATTTTTTAGATTATATACATTACGGGTGAAGTTTTAAGTAAAATTTTTTTATACACCTAATAATAATTAGGTAGATTTAAATAAATTTTATTTTTTCCATTAATTTTTCCTCAATAATTTACTTATACTTATTATTTGATTAGAAGAAGTTTTTTTAAAAAAGAGATTATTAAACCCCTATTTAAAATAAACCAATTTATTCTAGAGATACCCTTCAATAAGTTATAAATTTATTATAAATATTTTTTTTGTTAATTATGTGTTATAAATTAATTTTTTTTAATACTTATTTTAAGTAAGATGCTATTAACTTATAATTGTTGAGTGTGGTTACTTATTTAAATTTTTATTAATTATATTATTATTGTTATGGGTAGTTAATTTACTAAAATATATTTTAAATTATATGAAATTATATTATTTTACATTAATAAATCTAGTTTAAATATTAACTTTATAGTTTGTATATTATGCATAGTTGTTGTTTATATTTATTATATTTAATCAACATAAGATCTATACTATATGTAGTAGTTGTTTGCAGAGATTATTTTTAATTACCATATATATAATAATTTTAATTGGGGATTTTCTACCCATAAACCAGGTGTTTTAATTCATTTATCACAGTGACAACCTTGATTATGATTTTGATTTATTTATTTATGAGTTGTTTATTTTTATATTATTTTTTATAGTATAACCAAATGTTCGTTAAAGTTTAACCCCACGTTAAATTCAAGTCTTCGGGGACATGGAAAATGAGAAAATTTTTTAGTTGTACTTATACCTCTTAGTTGGTGTGGAAACATTCTAGTTAATTTTAATTTTATTTTAAAAATGGGTGACTGACAAACTGAAAATTCTTTGTTTGCATTACGTGTTCAAGGAAAACAATGATGCTGAGCCCATAAGTTTGATAATAACATAAGTTATAATTTTTTAACGGCACCAAAAAATATTGAACACAATAAATGATTAATTTCTGAAGGAGCTGATCTTTTTGAAAATAATTTAACTTACCAAACATTAGATTTAAGTACACAGTTGGAGTTTTTTGATTCTTATTTGTATTTACAAGAGCAGTCACAACTCGATTCTAACACATTAAGTGATACTATGTTTATATCTACAGTTATTCCTTTTATGGAGTCATCTGGGTATTTTAATTTTTTAAATCAAAAATTTGATTATTTTTATAATGAGGGGTTAATGGGTTGATTAAATAATAATCCTAAATTATTATTTAATCACTTATATACTCTGGAGAATAACACTATTAAGAATAGTTTCATTAAAAACTATTCTTTAATCTATTCTAATGATCTTGAATTAGAAGATGATCTTGAATTAGAAGATGATCTTGAATTAGAAAATTTTGCTTGTGCCCCCCCCGATTCTAATTTTAAACAAAATATGTTGTTAATAAATTTTTTAAATGATTGTGTTTTAAAAAATAATCGTTTAGCTAAAAAATTTCTATTTTATAACTCTATATATAATGATCTTTTTGATTATAACTTTTTAAATGATGAATTTTTAAGTAATCATCTTTTAAATAATAATTTTATCTTTATTGATAATTTTGAAAATTATAACTTTAAATACTATAATGTAAAAAATTATAAATTTAAAGATTTTAACACCAAAGACTATGACTTTAATGATTATATGTATATTGTTGAAAATTTTAATATTTATTTTGATTACTTTTCCGACATGGTTAAAGAGGCTATTTTAATAGCAAAGGAAGAATCCCAACTTTATAGCAAATCTAAAGGTTTTTTAATGGATTACTTTAGTCGCCCAGTATACATTGCTAATGCTTCTGCGCAGTACCTTAAACAAGACCGTAACCTTGCAACAGACCTTGCCTATATTTCTAGGAAGTATCAGGCTAGGTTAAATGAGGTTAAATTAAGCATTGATACTCTTGGAGAACTTATTATTAAACAATTTATTAATAAATCTTTTACTGATGATGATTATGAGATTTATTCTGAAATTATAGAACAGCTTAATACTGAAACTCTTAAACGTATTAAAGATATTATTTTTTTACAAACTAATAACTATATTTCTCATAACCGTTTATACAAGTATCCTTCTTTATCTAGTCTTGTACTAAATATTAAAATTACTATGATTAACACAATTCTTGTAGATCTTTATAAGGACGATGTTTTTATAAATTATGCAAAAGCTTTTAAAGAAGCTAATAGTACTCTAAAAAATTATATAAATCACAATAAAAATCCTAGCAATGAGTTTAAATTTTAGCAATAAGAATTTTAATAATAAGGGTTTTTTATGTATGACCTTCTCATTGATTATCTTTTTGTTAGTTTTTTTCTCACTATTATTTTTTTTAATAATTATATTCTTATTAATGACCCCTCATTAATAATTTTTTCCTTGGTGGTTTTTCCTTTAATAATTTTTTTTTATAGATGATTTTTTTACGCTTAATCTTTTTAAGTAATTTTTTTTTGTTCTTAGTGTTCTCATAAATTTTTTTCCTACGGATGACTCCCTTAATTCTTTTTTTTTTGATAATTATTTTTTCACTACAAATTTTTTTATTTGATCAACCCTTTACTACAGATGTTGAATTTTTTTTCAACTATAAGGTAAAAAATGGTATTGAGACTCAGCGTTATTATTTTAAGTATTTATCTGATGATAATTTTTTTAGCAAGATTCTTTTATCATTAATTTTTTTTTAAGTTTTTTTTTATTTTTAATTTTATCTCTAATAGTATTAGTGATAATTTTTTCCCAAAAATTATAATATTGTTTATATTTTCTCTAAAATAACTCTTCTCCCCAAAACCCCATAACTTCTACTAATTCTTTTTTTGATAATTCTTTTTCTGATAGTCTTTTTTTTCTTAATAATAATGAGAATATTATTTATAATTTTCTCCCTGACAACCCCAATTCAACCCCCCCTAACAACCCCTTATTGATAATTTTTTTTTATCTATTATTTTATCAATAATAACCTTTTATTTAATGATCTTTCTACTGAAAATACCCCCTTTGATTTTTTTTTTAAAGTTCTATCCTTAAAAACTTTTTGCTTAAAAATTTTTTTGTTAATAATTCTTCCACCAACAACCCTTTCAGTGAAAATTTTGTCAATAATGAATCTTTAAATAATGAATCTTTTAATAAAGATTTTTTTACTTCTATTATTTTTAATAATTTTAATTTATTTTGTAAAACATGTTTGGAGATTTTTAATAAGCAATTATAATTAAATTTTAATGAAGTTACTTACATGTTTAAAGAAATATTAACTTAGAACCTACCCATATAGTTAATTTTTATAATTTATTTATTATAAAAATTTTTAATTAATTTTTTAATAGCTTTGATTTTCCAACTTATAACCCCCCCCCCCCCCCACTTATTTTAAATTTAATTCGAATTTTATAAAAAAATTTTACTCACACAATAATCTATTAAGGATTAATGATACCTATAATACTTCAAATAATTTGCGACTAGACATAGTTACAACCCTATTACAAAAATATAAAAATTTAAAGAATAAATTTTTATTTATAACTCGGTTTACCAATATATCTGGGTTTAATAAACTCCCTTTAATTAAATTAACTTGAGTTTTAAATAAAAAAATATAAACGCACTAAACTTTATTTTTGGGCCCCTATTTAATTTATAATTGTATTATGTTTTAATCCGTTAACTTTATACCATAAATTCAAGCACATAGGTTTTTATTGAGAATGTTAGTAATTTGTTATTAGGAAATAAAAAAAATATTTATAAAATTATTGATTTAAGGTTTCAAAATTTAAATAAAATTCAACTATAGTAGTATAGCTGAAGGCTAAAGATTTTTCTTTAATTAATTATACTCATAATATAAAAAGTTTTGATTTTGATTATTATCATACTATAAAAAATAATCATAAGCATTATGATCTTTCATTAATAAGCTTAGCAAGACGTTTATTAATGAATTAAACCTACTTTAGTTTTATCAACCCACATAAATATTACAGTTATTACGAATTATTATGGTGTTGTTTATTTTTGATTTATTCCAAATTTAATTTTAATTTTAGATTGTGTACCAATACGTTTAACATACCGTATTTTTTATATTAATAATATTAATTTTTATTATGGTCAGTATATTAAATTTTGTGGTCAATATTACTATATATCAATTTGTGTATGCGCTATTCTTTTTGAATATTTTTTAGTTTGGTGATAAAAAAAACATTTCGTATGCAAGATATTAAAATGTAAGATGATTTTAAAAAATAATAATGAATATTATAGTTTGTTATTTACAAATAAACCCCCAGAAACCCCCCATACAGTTTATAAATATAATAATTTATTACTAAATTAATTAATTTTTTTAACTTATGCTTTATACTAATTTTTTTATCTTTATAGATTATAATTAATACGCATACTTGAACGTATACAATAAAGACTTGAATGTTTTATTATATATTAACTAATTGGATAATTTAATAAATAATAAAAAAAAAGAAATTATAGTTTAATAGTAAACTTATGATTACTAAAACTATCAATGTGGGTTCAATTCCTGTTTTTTTCATATAATATGTTTGTATTTTCAATAACTAGTTGATTATGATCTTTATTTATAAATTTTAATTTATTAATTATAAAATCTATACCTATACTAACTTGTTTAAAAAAGGTTGGAATTTATACTTGAATTTATTATTGAGAACAAATTTTTTTTCTTTTTAATGGAAATTTAATGGGAATTTTTTATAATGTATTAGTTTTATTTAAAAAATATTTTTTTATTCAATATAATTTTACAAGTTTAAGTTTTTTTTTATCGTGAGAGTGTTTTATTGATAGTTTAGTAGATCCATTTGAATTTTTTTTAGTTACACCTTGATTAGACGAAAATTTATTATATTTATGAGTTTTTACAGGTTGAGTACAATCTTTGCATATTTTTTTATCTTTTTATTTTTATTATTTATTAAATTATTTTAATTTATTTAAAAAAATTAAATTTATATCTTATTTATATTTTTTAAGTACTTTTATATATAAAAGTATTAAATCAATTTTAATTAGTATGTTTTTAGGTTTTTCTTTTTTCTTTTTTTTTTTATATTTATACCAAGTACAGTTAGTAAAACAAATAGCAATTTGATTTTTAATTTTAAATTTAATTTTTTGACTTTTTAGTGGATTTAACTATTTTTTAAAACGCTACCAATTTGGAAAATTTACAAGTGCTATACAGCGATTTTGAAAAAGAGCAATAATGTGTTTTTGATTAATTGAGGGTTTTTTATTTTCTATTTTTTTTTTTTATTTTGTAAATAGCAGTCAAGAACCACTTTATTTTTATGATACCTCGAACTTAAATCAAGAATTTTTATTTAGTTTACGAGGTGGTTTTTTAAATTTTCTTTTGTTATCATTTATTATCTTTTATTTAATTATTATTATAATTAGTCTTAGTTATTTTAACTTTGTACAAATTTTTTTTTTAATATCAGTACTTTCAATTATAATATTTTTTATTTTTTTTCTGGAAACTTATCAATTTTATTATATTCTTTTTAGTTTTAATGATATTATATGGGTTTATTCTGAAGATTATTCAACTTGGGTTATAGATTGTGAATTTTCAAATCAACGAGTAAAGATTTATTATTTTTTAATGTGTTTAATAGCAAAGTATTGACATTTTTTATTTATCTTTATAAGTTGATTTTTTTTTATATTAAAAAGTTTTGAACTAAAAAAAATTACATATACACAACTAGCTTACATGATTCAAAATTTTATAATATTATATATTTTAAATTTATTATGTTATGTACAGTGAATACGATGGTTTATTAGACGTTTTTTAGATTGTACATATTTTTGATTTTTTACAAATCCAACTACCTATGATTGACATTTATATTTTATTGATTGCTGATCTTATATCTTAACCTTATTCCCTTTAAAGGTATTAAATATTAAACTACTATACTCAACGACAGTTAATTCTGCACAAATTTACTTAACTGATAATTTTTTAACGTTTTATAATTTAAGTTATTACTAATTACTTACATAACGTAACTATACTATAATTTTTATATTTTTAAAGTAGACTAGCTAGCGCCGTAGTCTATCTATTTAAACTTATACCCCACTAAAGTATAGTGGGGTATTATATTAGTTTTAATTAATATTAAAAAAAATATTTCTTATAACTTAATTTATATTGAATTTTATTATTTTTATATAATATAAGTGTATAGCTTAATAAATATTAATTATAAATATTTTTTATTTTAATTTTTATATTTTTTATATTTTACTTAATATTTTTATATATGTGTATATAATTATTATTAGCGGGCAAATTACCTTATTTTATAAATTATGACATTTACTATTTTTCTATTTATTAATATGAATTTTTATATTTTAGTATATCATTTTGTACATATATGTTTACTATTTATTTTTTAAATTAACTACAATGTGAGTAAATTTTTAATTAAATTTTTTTTTTATTAATGTTAATTTTTTTGTTAAATAGTTTTTTACTCAATTATTTTAATTTATTTAAATTTAAAGAATTTTTAATTGTGAACGGAAGAAAATTTTTAACAAAAAAATATTCCTATACAATTAATCATAAACGTTTAGGTTTAAATTATTTTTATTTTTCCTTTGTTACATCATTTTCGGGAGCTTTGCTTGCAACTGCTATTAGACTAGAAATGGCTTTGCCGGGTAGTCCATTTTTTAATGGTGATTCTTTAAAATATCTTCAAGTTATAACTGCCCACGCATTAATTATGGTATTTTTTGTAGTAGTTCCAATTTTTTTTGGAGGGTTTGCTAACTTTTTATTACCATATCATGTCGGTAGCAAGGATGTTGCGTTTCCACGTTTAAACAGTTTGGGTTTTTGAATACAACCTTGTGGTTATTTACTTATTGCGAAAATAGGCTTTATGCGTTCTGAATTTTGATTTTCTCAGGATAAAATAACAAATAATATTCAGTTTTCTACTAAGGAAAAACATAAACCCTTATTAGATTTTTACTTAGATAATTTATATGCAAATAAAGAAATTTTTGATTTTTCTACTACAAATTTTGATCAAACAGAGTTTGAAAAAATACAAACACCTTATTTTACAAAATCTTTAAATAAAGAGAATCAAATTTGAAATTTTAAAGAAAACTTATTTTATAGTTCACCTGAATGGCGTCAATATATAAGTGATAAAGATTTTACAATGTATAAAAATATAATGCAATACCGAGAAGCTCCTTATAGCTTTGCTTATCCTTGAAATTTTTTATTTTGAAAATATACATATGCTTTCCCTGAGAATGGTTGGTTTTTTGTTGAGTGGGCTCGAAATGAAAAACGTAGAAAACGTTATATTGTAAAATGCTCAAATGCTGGTCAAACAGCTTCTGGTTGAACGTTTATAACCCCCTTTTCATCTAAATTAAAATTTACAGGAAGTGGGGTGCAGGATATGTTAACTTTGGGAGTTTATTATGCGGGTATTAGTACCACAATTTCAGTTGTTAATTTGTTGGCAACACGAAGGTGTTTAAGTATGTTTGGAATTAAAAATAGACGAGTTTTATTATCTTTTATTAGTATTACAATTTTATTAATGCTTAGAGCTTTATCAGTTATTACACCTATTTTAGGTTCAGCTATGTTAATGCTACTTTTAGATAGATATTGAGGTACTTCATTTTTTGATTTTTCCTATGGGGGGGATCCAGTTTTTTTTCACCATTTATTTTGATTTTTTGGTCATCCTGAAGTTTATGTTTTAATAATTCCTGCATTTGGAATAATTAATGCAGTTTTACCCTCTATTAATTTTAGACGCATTGCAGCAAAACATCATTTAATTTGAGCAATCTATATTATGAACTATATGGGTTTTTTAGTATGGGGGCACCATATGTACTTAATTGGGTTAGATCATCGTAGTAGAGCACTTTATAGTACTATTACAATTATGATTTCAATGCCAGCAACAATTAAAGTTGTCAATTGAACATTTACTTTAGTTAGTGGTGTTTTATTTAAAGGAGTTATTTTACTTGGAATTATTTCTTTTATTTTTTTTTTTTTAGTTGCGGGTTTTACAGGCATGTGATTATCTCATGTTAGTTTAAATATTTCAATGCACGATACTTTATATGTTGTTGCTCATTTTCACTTAATGTTATCAGGAGCAGTTTTTCTTGGTATTTTTGTTGGGTTTTACTTTTACTTTAATATTTTATTTTTTATAAAATATTCAAAAACTTTTGCATATTTACATCTTATTTATTATAGTAGTGGTCAGTGACTTACATTTATTCCATTATTTTGGGTTAGTTTTTCAGGATTACCTCGCCGTTTACATGATTTTCCCGCTATGTATATGGGTTGACAAAGTATGTCAACATCAGGACATCTAGTTACAATGCTAGGGGTGGTATTTTTTTTTACAATGTTTTTAGATTCTACTTATGAAAAAAAATTAGCTTTAAACTTATATACATTAGTTGCACGATTTATAAAACGAGTACTTTATTATTTTTTTAAATCTTTATTTTTACAAAGTAGTAAAAAAAAAAATGCATGATTACCCTCAAGTAGAGTACGAAAATATTTAGTTTCTAGATAATTAATAATAACTTTTAGTGTGAGCGTGTATATTTTTTTTTATTATTTCTTTTTTTAAAAATTTATTTTTATTTTTATTTTTAACAATTATTATAGCAACTATTACTTTAATAGAGCGAAAATTGTTAGCTTTAGTTCAAAGACGCATTGGTCCTAATTATATTGGGTATAAAGGTCGATTGCAATTTATTGCAGATGCTTTAAAATTATTATTAAAACATATAGATATTATAACAAGAGTAAATAAAATTTTTTTTTTAATAATACCTCCCATTTTACTTATCTTGTGTTATTTATTTTGGATAAATTTATTGTGAGCTCCTTCTCTTGCAATATGTGAGGTTGAATATAACTTAATTTTTATGGGATTTTTATCGGTTTTATTTTCTATTTTTTTATTTATTATTAGTTGAGTTAGCCAAAATAAGTATTCAATTTTAGCGGGGGGGAGAGTTATTATATTAACTACAACTCTCGAAATATTTTTAAATTTTTTTATTATATTTTTATTGTGTTTATTTGAATCATTTTCTTTTTTTATGGTTATAAGTTTTCAAAATAATTATTTTTATGCATACTTATTATTGTTTCCAATACTACCATTATTAATTATTATTTTTTTAATGGAAACTGGGCGAATACCCTTTGATTTAGGTGAAGCTGAATCAGAGTTAATTGCAGGTTATACAACAGAAATGGGGGGGTTTTTTTTTGCATTGTTTTATTTGGGAGAATATTTTCATTTATACTGCTTTTCTATTATTTATATTTTGTGTTTATTTGGGGGTTGACATTTTTAATAATTGTTTCAAAAAAATACCTACACAGTCCCGAGTGATTCAAGTGGTGTGTTACTGGCAAAAGTAATTCAAACTCGAAGATGTAGTAGTTTACGTCATGCAAAAACTGGAAAATTTTTAAGGATTATAATAAAAAATACAAAAACATATTTAATAAAAAAAAGAAGAAAACATGCACGAGCTATTGTTATTAGAACTAAACATTTTTATCGAAAAACTGATAATTTATATTTTAATTTTAATAATAATGCATTAGTTATTTTAAAAAAAAGAATGAATTGTTTGGGGAGGGAGTTATTAGGGCCTACAAGTTTGCATTTACGTATTCGTAAATTTCGTATTGCTTTTTCTCATATTTTTTAATAGATGGTAATTTTTAAAATACAATAGATATTAAAACTTATAAAAATATATACTTTAATTTTAAATTTTATTGTTTTTACTTAAATGGTAATTATGTTCTTATTCCTCTTAATATACAGGTTTATGATTTTTTTAATTTAGTGGGATTTACGTTTAATTTATGTAATGTAAAATCTAAATTATTACGTAAATTTTTTAAATCATTTTTTTTAGTGTATTGAAGTAAAATTATTTTTCGTGGAAAGGGGTTTCGGGTTAAATGTTACATTTCAAACCTTAAATGTTATGTTTTACAAGTAGTTGTTGGATATTCATCTTATAGATATATTTATTGTTTACGACATTTTTGAAATTATTTAAAAATAAGAAAAAAAAAATATATTTTTTGAACATTTTTTTTTTATTTTTATCGTTTATGTTTACAAATTCGTAATATAAAAACAATTAGTAAATATACTTTACGTGGATTAAGGCTTAAAAAACAAAAAATTAGACGACGTTTTGGTAAAATTTCTCAGGTTAATTCTGTATTAAACCGCTAGTATTTTTGTGGGGACTGGTGGTAGTTTATATTTTTTTTATTAATTATTTTTTTTTTAAATTTTATTTTTTTTTTGATAACTGAGTTAAACTTTTAATAAATTTAGTAAATAGTAATATATTTAATGTTTTTTTTATTTTATTTTTTATTTTTACTTTAATTTATAGTAAATTATATGTTTATTTTAGTTTAATATTAATTATATTTTTATTTTTTTTTAAAATATTTTTTTTTAAATATTTTTTTTTAATATACTCTACTTTTATAAATATAAATTTTTTAACTATTAGTCTAAGGTATGGATTTTTTAGTTTACATCCAATTTTTTTTTATAGTAGTCTAGTTTTATTAAGTTTTTGATATTATTTACAATTAAGGTCAGTTGAAATACACTATTTATTATATTTTTATAGTTTTATTCTTTTAATTTTAGCTTTTTTTACTGGAGCTGTTTGAAGTACATTTATTTTATCGTGGGGTTATTTTTGAACTTTTGATATTATTGAACTAATTTTATTTATTATTATACTGTATAATATTATATACTTACATTATCAAAAAAAAAATAAACATAGTAATATTTTTATTATTTATTTTTTATATATATTTTTATATATTATAGGCCTACGTTATGGATTTTTTTTTACAAAACATTCATTTTTTACCCCCCATACTTTGAACAGCTATTGTATATTATTTTATTTATTTTTTTTTATTTATTATATATATTTTAATTTAGTTAATAGTTTTTTTACTAAATTTATTATAATTTTATATATTGTTTATATTATTTTTATTAATTTATTAATTTATTATTTATTTTTATTTTATTTATTTTATATTTTAATTTTTTATTTGATTTCATGTATTTTTATAATTACAAACTTTATTTACTTTATGCATTTTTTATTATATTTTTATAGTTTTTATTTATTTTTTTTTAAAACAAATTTAGTAATTTACTTAATAGAATGTTATTTTACTAATTTTTATTTTAATATTGAAGAATACTTAACTCTAGCTATGAATAGTAATTATACATATTTATTTTGTCAAAAATTTCGAGAATCTAAATTTTTTTTTAATAATTTAATTTTTGTAAAACTTCATTGTTTAAATAATATAATTTGATTTTTTTTATTTAAAGTATCTTATATTTACTTTAATTTAGATATTTGAATTACTGGTTTATATTGATTAGTTTTTGTTATTATTTGTATGTTAAGTTTGTTTTTAATAAACTTTTAAGTACAGTTGTGTGTTAGTTTTTTAAAGATTTATATTTTAGGAAGTTTAATGCTTATTTTAAGTTTTTTAGAAATACACAAACATTTAGTTATATTATTATTACATAGTGAACTTTTGCTTGGCTTATTTTTTTGCTTAACTATTTTTATTAGTTTTTTGTATAATATTAATTTTTTAATTGGTATTGGTTTTTGTTATTTAATACTTGGTAGCTTAGAGTTATCATTATCATTATTATTGTTGATGTATTAATTTTTGTTAAATTTAAAAAAATTAAAAATATTTTATTTATTTTTAATTATTAAGGTATATTTTAAATATTTAAAACCCTTAAATAAGTTAGGTGGGGTAAGTATATTTATTATAATATTTCAAATTATATTTTTTACGAAATTATTTAATAATTTTTATATCAGTGCTTTAAATAAGTATACTTTATATCAACTTAATAAGTTAACTACCCGCCAACAAAAAAAAAAAAAATACTCTCGACGACTTAAGCATAAACTTTTTAAATTCTTTCCTGCATATTTTATAAAAAAAATTATTAAATATAGTAGGGCGTGTACTTTTTATAACTATATTCTTAAATTAAAGTATAAACCTAAATTAAAAAAATTTATAAGTAAACGTAAATTATGATATAGGATTTTACCAAAAAATTTTTTTTGAAAGCATAAACTTAAACTTTTACGTCATAAGTTGTGAAAAACATCTAAAAAAGTATTAAGGGTATCTTACAAAAAATTAAAAAGTAAACGTTTTTATTATTTACATTCTATTTATTTTTTTTTAGCAAATTTTAAAATTATTTTAAATCTAAATTTTTCCCCCAACAATTTATATAAAATTTTTAATTTGCACCAATTTAAACTAAAATATCAACGCGATTATAATTTTTTTTTACCCTCTTATTTAAAATTTTTATTAGGAAATTCTATAAATATTATAAATTATAATTTATTATCACAGCCAACTCCACCCCAACTTAATAAGTTTATAAGATTTTTACAAAAAAAAAGTCCAAAATCTTTAAAAATTTTTTATATTCAAGATATAGTTAATTTTTTATTTATTGCTTTAAAGTATAAACAAATAACTACCTTGGTGCATTGATTAAAACATCAATTAGAAAAAAAACCTTTTCGTTTAATTAAACTTTTTATTTATTTTTTTTCGCGAATAATTTTTTATATATTTAAAAAGTTTTTAAAAAAGCAACATCATTTATTAGGGTATAATTTAATGTTTAAGGGGAAGTTATTAAAAAAGGGTAAAAAAAAAAAAACTTTATCTTTAGGGCAAGGTATTCGTACTTTAACAACAATGCGTGTACGGCTAGATTATAAAAAGGTATACATTCGTACTATTTCTGGAGTTATCGGTTGTACGTTTTGTCTTTATCATTAAGCTTAATAAATGACATTATTAATAAAAAATAAAAATATTTCTTTTGTAAAAATATTTTTGTTAAATATAATTAAATTTATATTTTTATGGAGATTTTTTAGTTTTAATTTTTCTATTCCAAAGATTTATTATTGATATAAATATGTTTTTAGGGTATCTTTATTTAATTTTAAATTTTTAAAAAAAATAATACCTATAATTCGTTATAAAAATTCACTTCTTCGTAAACGATTTAAAAAATTAAATATTTTTTTTAAAATTTTTTTAAAAAAATATTTTCTTACAAAATTTAAAAAAAAAATAAATAAGTTTTTTCTTTTTAATAAATTTTGTAGGGTAAAAAATTATTGTTTTTTTTCATTATACCAACGTATTTTTCCAACAGCAAGATTACAACGTAATCTATTATTAAAATTTTTTCCTACGCCCACTAAAAAAAAAAAAACATTTAATCTTTTTTTAAAAAAAAAATTAAATGTTTTTTTTTTTAATGTTAAGCGAAAACTTATGTTTGCAATGCGAGTTGCACGCTTAATTCATTGAGATACTATTACTACTTCTAAATTAAGTAAACGTAGGTATCAGTTATTGTTAAAGCAAGAATTATTAAAAAAAAATTATTGTAAATACTATTTTTGTTTAATTCCTTATATTTTACAAAAATACTCAGGTATTTTAACTTGAGTACAAAGTATATTACTATTAACTTGAGGTGTGATTTATGTTAATTATATGCCTATAACTTCAAAAAATTATACAGTTAAGCAAGGTGATATTATATTTTTACCAATACTTAGTAATTTTCTTGATTTAATTCAACACAGTCGAATACTATCTTTTAAGTCTTTAAAAAAATTAAGAAAACAAAGTTATATTCATTTTAAAAAATTAAAAAAACCTTGAATGCAAAAAAAAAAAAAAAATTTTAATCTCTCAAAAAAACTTATTCAACCTATTTTTTTTAAAGGTTTACGGTTACAGTTTGATTTTTTAACATTTAGTTGTATAATTCTTTCCAAATCTACAAATATATTTAAACACCCACTTAGTAGTTTGTATTTTACAAATCTTTTACGTTTAAATAATTGACGATATTACTAATTTTTGACAAAAAAAACTTTTTTTTTTAAAATTAATGGTTTAGGATTTAATTTTTTTATATTAGAACGACTTTTAAAAAAAACCCCCTACTATCGTTATTTATGTTGTTTTTTTGAATTCTTTAATCAACCTGAGTTTGAAGCTAAGTTAAATTTACAAACGTCTTTTTTATTGCAGGTATTTGAGGAACAAGTTTTAACTGTTGATTTAGATAGTAATAAAATAGATATAGCAAATTTAGTTTTTAAAGATTTACTACATATAGTATCTATGTGACGTCAACTAAGAGGTTACCCAACCCGTGGTCAACGAACTCATTCTAATAGTTCTATGTCAAAAAAAAATAAATTATTATTAAATTATCGAGTAAATCAATTTTTTTATCTTTTTGGAGATAGAAAACGTAATATTTATCCAACTTTGATAAAAGGAGAGTATACTAATAGATTGTGATTTTTTAATTGAAATTTTGAGTGAATGGAAGCAAAACTTTTTGCATACAATCTTCCTAAAGGAACTTCTGTTGTTATACCTTTTGATCCTGTTCGTTTAGCTAATAATCATACAAATGGGTATACTAGAAGAGGTCATGCTTCAAAGTTAGGAAAAGCACGAAAAATTACTAATACAGCAACTATTGGATTTCCAGTTTTTTTCTCTCGTTATTTATATATGGATGTTTTACCAAAAGAATTTCCGTTTCGTATTCATATTGCTGATAAGTTACGTCGAAAACTTGGAAAAAAAAAAAAAAAAAAAAAATAAACATATAATTTATATAGTTATTGGAAATCTAATTAAAATTTTTAATTATATTTTAACTAATTGAAAAAAAATTTATATTTAATCCTTAACTTAAGGCATTAAAGTTAATTGTTTTACTAGTAATAATTATATATATATCTTGTAATATATAGTATAGGTAATTTAAGTATAATATTATTTATAGTTTAATAATTATATTTTTAATAATTTATTCTAAATATTATAATGTGACTATATGTTTATGTTATTAATAAGGGTTGTTTGTAATATTAACTAAATTTATAAAAAATTTAAAAAGTTATTTGTTAACTGTAAAATATTGCTGGAGTTTTTTTCTTCTTCGATGTTTATTTATTTTAATATATATAATTATTATTATTAATCTATTTATATTATTATTTTTTATATATTAATTTTATACTAATTATTATTTTTTAAATATATTTAATTTCTTAAATTGTAAACTTATTTATATAATACTTTATTTTAATTACTGTTAATTTTTTTTCACAAATAAATTTAATCATTTATTTAAAATATATTATTTTTAATATTATACTAATTTTTTATAACTATTTTATATTTTTATTTATAAATTTTATATATTTTTAACAGTTTACTGTTATTATTTATAAATAATTATTTACAAATTTAGTATGCGTTTATAATTCATTTATGGGATAATAATAAACCCCTCACCAGCAATTTAATTTAATTTTTAATAATGTTTAATTATCATATTAAATACTAATTTAATTTTAAATTTAAATTTTATATAAATTAATAATTTAATTATTTTTATAAAAATAGAATCTAATGTGGTTGTTATAAATTTTAATTAATTTTAATAATTATAATATAATATTATTTTTATTTTATATTTGAGTTAAATTTGAGTTGTTCTTTTTATAAGCAGTTACTTTATATGTTATATTGATAATTTAATAATTTATTACAATATTTTATAAATTTTATTTTATACTTTAATTATATGTTGGCAGTATATATATAAATTATATATAATTTAATATTATTGTTACTAGAATTATAGTTTAATGTTTTATAGTTTAACAATAATGAAATTGGAGGTTTTATTTATAGTTAATGTTATATTTTTTACTTATTTATTTACTTCTATTTTTAAATATTTGTTTATTTTAGTTTATATAATTATTGAATTTAATCTATAGCTAAAATTATTAACTATAAATTTTTAATTTTTATAAAATAAAAATAATTATAATAATTTATAATTTACTTTAAATGTTATAATATACTTTTTCTTTTATTTAATTTAATTATATTTGTATGATAATTTTTTTATTATGGTGGTTATACTTATTATTTTAAATATTTAATCTTTTTATTTATTAAGCTGCAAAAAAAAAATTTAATTATAATTGTAGTATAGTGTTGGTAAGTTAATTTTAGTCGTCTAAGGGTAAGACATCAGGTTTTCACCCTGATAATTTAAGTTCGAGTCTTAACTAAAATATAGTTGTTGTGTGTATATTTTAAATTAAATTCCCAATTTAAGTTTAACTGTAAAAAATTAAACAAAATTAAATTATTTAAAAATCAACTATTACTACTAAAAAATAAATCCCTACTATATATTTTTTTTTTTATAACATATTTTGAATTAAGTATTATTTCTTTATCCTTAAACTATCAAAGTTTAACACATTATTGCATTGGGAGGTAATATTAATTTTTTAGTATTGAGTTATATACTTTTAATTTTTTCAATAATTTAATTATAGGTTTATATTTTAATTCATGAGTGTAATCTTGGCTTAGAATTAATGCTGACTAAACGTCTGATACATGCTAGTTGAACGAGTTTTTTTGTTTATATTTTTTAATTATAAGCAAATAATTAGTAGCGTCGTGGTGAGTAGTGTTATTTAGGATAATTAAATTAATGTTAAATACATTATATTGAAAGTTTAGAGTTAATAAACGATTTAATGTCTTGTGACTTAAAATTAGAAATGCGGTTCAGTAATCTATAATTTTTAGTTGATTTGAGAGAAGGATCAACCACATGGGGTATGAAAATACCCTATTTGCAGCAGTAAAGAATATTAGGCAATGTACGCAAGTATGACCTATCGAATTAGTGGTGATGAAGACGACTATGGTAGTTGTAAAGTCTATACGTATATGAACATCATGTGATTAAATATAAAAAGAAGTCGTGGCTAAGATAGGTGCCAGCAGCCGCGGTAATACCTAAACGATAAGCATTATTCAGAATGATTGGGTGTAAAGGATACGTAGGTATACTATATTAAAGCAATAATATCAAAAAGAGTTAATATTTAGTTATTGAGTTTAAAAAAAAAAAAAAAGTGAAACTAAATAGTGATAAAATACGAATATTTGTTTTTTCTTGCCTATTTTCTAATGAGTTTTTTTTTTTTAAACTGACACTGAGGTATGTAGGTAAGGGTAACGATAGGGATTAGAGACCCCAGTAGTCCTTACTGTAAATTATGATTACTAAAAACTAACGTAAAGTAATCCACCTGGCGAGTATAGTTGCAAATCTCAAAGCCAACAGAATTGGCGGGAACTAGATTGAACGGTGGAACATGTGGTTTAATGCGATAATCCACGTAGAATCTTACCAGCATTAATGAAATATTTAAATACATATTCATAAATATTTAAAAAGAATTGCATGGCTGTCGTCAGTCCGTGTCTTAGGATTTATTATACTTATAATTAACGGACATAACCCTCATATACGAAAGTATATTATTTTTAATTATTTAAATTATTAAATAGTGCTTGGAGGTTGAAGTCAAGTCCTCATGGTCTTTGTATGCTGGGCTACACACGTGTTACAAAGGTAAAGACAAAGTATTACAATAAAGTAATTTGGCGTATTATAAATCTTACCTTAGTACGTAATTAATTCTGAAACTTGAATTAGTTAAGTTGAAATCGTTAGTAATCGTAAATGAGAATGTTACGGTGAATTAAAATACTAGTTTTGCACACACCGCCCATCACATTCGAAGAATTAATTGTGTAATAAGATAGATATATAATCTTGTTATCTAGTTTTATTTTTTAAATAGTACTTTAATTTTTAAATTTTACCTAATATAAATCCGTTTATATTAATAAAAATAAAAGTCTATTTCTTACGTGATTAGTAATTTGAGTTAAGTTGACACAAGGTATCTGTAGAAGAATCTGTAGATAGAATATTTAATGATTGGCACAAAAAACTAACCCTAGTTTAAATAGAATTAACGTCTCAATGTTATGAATTAGTATTTTTTCAGATCAAAATTTATATTGAAAAAGTCAACTTTGTAGTTATTTTTTATTTTATTTTTTTCGATATTATTATCATTTTAACTTACTATATATACAAAAATTATGAAGATGATCAAACTTTATTCACAGTAGATTTAAATTAATAAATTCAACTCGTATAAAGAGTATATTCTATACAACCCCCCATAACAAATTTCATAATTATGAACTTTTTATTGGATTTAGTCGTAAACATTATTTTCCAGGTGAAACCTACTTATTTGAATACAGTGGACAAATATATTTATTATCTACGTACTGTTTTAAAACAGTACGTAGATAATAAATATATTTGTCCACTGTATTCAAATAAGTAGGTTTCACCTGGAAAATAATGTTTACGACTAAATCCAATAAAAAGTTCATAATTATGAAATTTGTTATGGGGGGTTGTATAGAATATACTCTTTATACGAGTTGAATTTATTAATTTAAATCTACTGTGAATAAAGTTTGATCATCTTCATAATTTTTGTATATATAGTAAGTTAAAATGATAATAATATCGAAAAAAATAAAATAAAAAATAACTACAAAGTTGACTTTTTCAATATAAATTTTGATCTGAAAAAATACTAATTCATAACATTGAGACGTTAATTCTATTTAAACTAGGGTTAGTTTTTTGTGCCAATCATTAAATATTCTATCTACAGATTCTTCTACAGATACCTTGTGTCAACTTAACTCAAATTACTAATCACGTAAGAAATAGACTTTTATTTTTATTAATATAAACGGATTTATATTAGGTAAAATTTAAAAATTAAAGTACTATTTAAAAAATAAAACTAGATAACAAGATTATATATCTATCTTATTACACAATTAATTCTTCGAATGTGATGGGCGGTGTGTGCAAAACTAGTATTTTAATTCACCGTAACATTCTCATTTACGATTACTAACGATTTCAACTTAACTAATTCAAGTTTCAGAATTAATTACGTACTAAGGTAAGATTTATAATACGCCAAATTACTTTATTGTAATACTTTGTCTTTACCTTTGTAACACGTGTGTAGCCCAGCATACAAAGACCATGAGGACTTGACTTCAACCTCCAAGCACTATTTAATAATTTAAATAATTAAAAATAATATACTTTCGTATATGAGGGTTATGTCCGTTAATTATAAGTATAATAAATCCTAAGACACGGACTGACGACAGCCATGCAATTCTTTTTAAATATTTATGAATATGTATTTAAATATTTCATTAATGCTGGTAAGATTCTACGTGGATTATCGCATTAAACCACATGTTCCACCGTTCAATCTAGTTCCCGCCAATTCTGTTGGCTTTGAGATTTGCAACTATACTCGCCAGGTGGATTACTTTACGTTAGTTTTTAGTAATCATAATTTACAGTAAGGACTACTGGGGTCTCTAATCCCTATCGTTACCCTTACCTACATACCTCAGTGTCAGTTTAAAAAAAAAAAACTCATTAGAAAATAGGCAAGAAAAAACAAATATTCGTATTTTATCACTATTTAGTTTCACTTTTTTTTTTTTTTTAAACTCAATAACTAAATATTAACTCTTTTTGATATTATTGCTTTAATATAGTATACCTACGTATCCTTTACACCCAATCATTCTGAATAATGCTTATCGTTTAGGTATTACCGCGGCTGCTGGCACCTATCTTAGCCACGACTTCTTTTTATATTTAATCACATGATGTTCATATACGTATAGACTTTACAACTACCATAGTCGTCTTCATCACCACTAATTCGATAGGTCATACTTGCGTACATTGCCTAATATTCTTTACTGCTGCAAATAGGGTATTTTCATACCCCATGTGGTTGATCCTTCTCTCAAATCAACTAAAAATTATAGATTACTGAACCGCATTTCTAATTTTAAGTCACAAGACATTAAATCGTTTATTAACTCTAAACTTTCAATATAATGTATTTAACATTAATTTAATTATCCTAAATAACACTACTCACCACGACGCTACTAATTATTTGCTTATAATTAAAAAATATAAACAAAAAAACTCGTTCAACTAGCATGTATCAGACGTTTAGTCAGCATTAATTCTAAGCCAAGATTACACTCATGAATTAAAATATAAACCTATAATTAAATTATTGAAAAAATTAAAAGTATATAACTCAATACTAAAAAATTAATATTACCTCCCAATGCAATAATGTGTTAAACTTTGATAGTTTAAGGATAAAGAAATAATACTTAATTCAAAATATGTTATAAAAAAAAAAATATATAGTAGGGATTTATTTTTTAGTAGTAATAGTTGATTTTTAAATAATTTAATTTTGTTTAATTTTTTACAGTTAAACTTAAATTGGGAATTTAATTTAAAATATACACACAACAACTATATTTTAGTTAAGACTCGAACTTAAATTATCAGGGTGAAAACCTGATGTCTTACCCTTAGACGACTAAAATTAACTTACCAACACTATACTACAATTATAATTAAATTTTTTTTTTGCAGCTTAATAAATAAAAAGATTAAATATTTAAAATAATAAGTATAACCACCATAATAAAAAAATTATCATACAAATATAATTAAATTAAATAAAAGAAAAAGTATATTATAACATTTAAAGTAAATTATAAATTATTATAATTATTTTTATTTTATAAAAATTAAAAATTTATAGTTAATAATTTTAGCTATAGATTAAATTCAATAATTATATAAACTAAAATAAACAAATATTTAAAAATAGAAGTAAATAAATAAGTAAAAAATATAACATTAACTATAAATAAAACCTCCAATTTCATTATTGTTAAACTATAAAACATTAAACTATAATTCTAGTAACAATAATATTAAATTATATATAATTTATATATATACTGCCAACATATAATTAAAGTATAAAATAAAATTTATAAAATATTGTAATAAATTATTAAATTATCAATATAACATATAAAGTAACTGCTTATAAAAAGAACAACTCAAATTTAACTCAAATATAAAATAAAAATAATATTATATTATAATTATTAAAATTAATTAAAATTTATAACAACCACATTAGATTCTATTTTTATAAAAATAATTAAATTATTAATTTATATAAAATTTAAATTTAAAATTAAATTAGTATTTAATATGATAATTAAACATTATTAAAAATTAAATTAAATTGCTGGTGAGGGGTTTATTATTATCCCATAAATGAATTATAAACGCATACTAAATTTGTAAATAATTATTTATAAATAATAACAGTAAACTGTTAAAAATATATAAAATTTATAAATAAAAATATAAAATAGTTATAAAAAATTAGTATAATATTAAAAATAATATATTTTAAATAAATGATTAAATTTATTTGTGAAAAAAAATTAACAGTAATTAAAATAAAGTATTATATAAATAAGTTTACAATTTAAGAAATTAAATATATTTAAAAAATAATAATTAGTATAAAATTAATATATAAAAAATAATAATATAAATAGATTAATAATAATAATTATATATATTAAAATAAATAAACATCGAAGAAGAAAAAAACTCCAGCAATATTTTACAGTTAACAAATAACTTTTTAAATTTTTTATAAATTTAGTTAATATTACAAACAACCCTTATTAATAACATAAACATATAGTCACATTATAATATTTAGAATAAATTATTAAAAATATAATTATTAAACTATAAATAATATTATACTTAAATTACCTATACTATATATTACAAGATATATATATAATTATTACTAGTAAAACAATTAACTTTAATGCCTTAAGTTAAGGATTAAATATAAATTTTTTTTCAATTAGTTAAAATATAATTAAAAATTTTAATTAGATTTCCAATAACTATATAAATTATATGTTTATTTTTTTTTTTTTTTTTTTTTTCCAAGTTTTCGACGTAACTTATCAGCAATATGAATACGAAACGGAAATTCTTTTGGTAAAACATCCATATATAAATAACGAGAGAAAAAAACTGGAAATCCAATAGTTGCTGTATTAGTAATTTTTCGTGCTTTTCCTAACTTTGAAGCATGACCTCTTCTAGTATACCCATTTGTATGATTATTAGCTAAACGAACAGGATCAAAAGGTATAACAACAGAAGTTCCTTTAGGAAGATTGTATGCAAAAAGTTTTGCTTCCATTCACTCAAAATTTCAATTAAAAAATCACAATCTATTAGTATACTCTCCTTTTATCAAAGTTGGATAAATATTACGTTTTCTATCTCCAAAAAGATAAAAAAATTGATTTACTCGATAATTTAATAATAATTTATTTTTTTTTGACATAGAACTATTAGAATGAGTTCGTTGACCACGGGTTGGGTAACCTCTTAGTTGACGTCACATAGATACTATATGTAGTAAATCTTTAAAAACTAAATTTGCTATATCTATTTTATTACTATCTAAATCAACAGTTAAAACTTGTTCCTCAAATACCTGCAATAAAAAAGACGTTTGTAAATTTAACTTAGCTTCAAACTCAGGTTGATTAAAGAATTCAAAAAAACAACATAAATAACGATAGTAGGGGGTTTTTTTTAAAAGTCGTTCTAATATAAAAAAATTAAATCCTAAACCATTAATTTTAAAAAAAAAAGTTTTTTTTGTCAAAAATTAGTAATATCGTCAATTATTTAAACGTAAAAGATTTGTAAAATACAAACTACTAAGTGGGTGTTTAAATATATTTGTAGATTTGGAAAGAATTATACAACTAAATGTTAAAAAATCAAACTGTAACCGTAAACCTTTAAAAAAAATAGGTTGAATAAGTTTTTTTGAGAGATTAAAATTTTTTTTTTTTTTTTGCATTCAAGGTTTTTTTAATTTTTTAAAATGAATATAACTTTGTTTTCTTAATTTTTTTAAAGACTTAAAAGATAGTATTCGACTGTGTTGAATTAAATCAAGAAAATTACTAAGTATTGGTAAAAATATAATATCACCTTGCTTAACTGTATAATTTTTTGAAGTTATAGGCATATAATTAACATAAATCACACCTCAAGTTAATAGTAATATACTTTGTACTCAAGTTAAAATACCTGAGTATTTTTGTAAAATATAAGGAATTAAACAAAAATAGTATTTACAATAATTTTTTTTTAATAATTCTTGCTTTAACAATAACTGATACCTACGTTTACTTAATTTAGAAGTAGTAATAGTATCTCAATGAATTAAGCGTGCAAC
>CASCJZ010000531.1:0-63795 GCA_949152475.1 Terebella lapidaria
AAAGATGAATTACTTCCCCAGCTAACTTGTACAGTATGTAATCAAGTATTCCTTGAACCTATAACCATTAGGTGTGGACATACCTTTTGTAAGGACTGTCTTCGTCAATCCTACTCCCGAATCCCTTAAAAAACACTGGCATTAATTGTATGTCCTATTTGTAGTACTGTTGTTTGGAAGTACCATTGATTCCTTATTTTAGGCCATTAAGTAGTATATCTCCCAATGTTGTACTTAGCACTTGTATTGAGAAACTCAATCTAAAACCACCCAAGAAGCCAGGACACTTTAGTAAGAGTCTTCCTGAAAATGACTCGCATAAAGTAATGCTTAAATGTGCAAAATACTAAAATCTCCCCTTACCTAATTGTTTTGCAAATCTAGAGTTGATTGTACCCTATGCTGATACAATAACTGAACAAATAAAATAGACACTATTTGTAATACCCTATCCAGATCCAAGTAAAAAATTTAATATTCATAGCTGATAAATTTGATAGCATAATTGGACATATTATCAGTCTGGATCCAATAAATTAAGATATATACCTTTGGAAAGCTAAATTTTATGGTCTTGAGTTTGTTATCTGCAGATCTACCTAGAAAATATCCATATTAGGAGATAATAAACAACCACAAGAGTTAGTTTTATGTGAGACTTAAACTAGAAGAGCTGCTAATCCTCTTAGCCTAGAACAATTGGATTGTTTCTTTAAGGAATATGATAAGTTGAACCATCCATATTATCTCTCACAGCTGAATCAATTAACGCCCATTTAGATTTTTGGTTTTAGGAATAATCCCTCAAAAATAATTTATTGTGCCATGAGAGTTCTAAGGCTCCCAGATTCAATAGAAAAGGCAATGATATATGAATTTGATGATACCAAAAGACTCAATAGAATTGCTGAATTCTTACAAGAAAAGCATGTATAACCAATCTAAAACATCTTTAAAGTTAGCACTCCTGGTAACTTCAATACAGGAGCAATAGTAGTCATTATTATCATCCTATTAATGTTGAATTATCTCAGTTGATTCTGATGTATCAAAATAATAATTATTAATATCTAAAGTTATTCTTATAATTAAGTGAATGTTGCCGGAATACCACTATAAATGCTTCAATTGTACTTTATGTACTATTATTACTTCTAATGGAAACACAACCTAATCAATACCGTTCCAAGAATAACAAGACTAGGCCCAAAAGACAACCAATGCTTGTATGGGATCCTAAAGAAGTTCACTTTCTTGTAAAACTGTTGAATAGATTCAATGATAACACTGAATTTAAACTCGATACCTTTGACACTCAGTACTTTGTTAGATTATTACAAGATTCAATATTGGACTACAGGAACTAGTAAAGAAAGAGCTAGTGAAGAATTTAAAAAGGTTCTAAAGACTTATTAAATCCATGCTGAAAAGCAAAGAGATTCTTCCCAAATTGGAAGAGGGATAGGTTCATTTTGTGTGCAACATTATGGTGAAATTAGGAAGCAAGAGTGATTAATACCCTATTTTTAGTACTTATAGCAATATTAAAGAATGCTTTAGAGATAAATTAGTTGAATTTATCATTTGTGTACAGGAAAAGAAGAAAATGAAACAGGAAGACCTCTACAAGCTGTATAGAACTTATGAAACAATCCATTAGGAAATCAAGGGTTCTAAGTACTAAAGTGGAGAAGCTATGGTTTCCCTACGTAAACTCTTGTTTGGCAAGGATCTTGATCTTAAAAAATCAGGTATTAAAGCAGAATTCATTAAAGCAGCTAAATTTAATGATACATCAGGATTTACACCATGCAAGAAGAGACCCAGTAGAAGGAAGGATGATATGATTGATTAAATGGATGAATACCATGAGAATATTCAGGTAAAACAGTAATATGAATAATAAAGGCAAAATACAGAAATGGATATTGAGCACCCATGTAAGAAGGAGGAGGAATGGAACTTGGAGTCTACTAAGAAGAATAAATCTGAACCACATAATCAGTCACTTTATGATGAAGAAAAAGAGTATTTCAACCAACTGTATCAAAATAATAATAGGGAAGAGAGATAGGAATAAATTGAAAATAGCATCAATAATGAAGCCATTAATAATGGTCATAATACTGTTTTTTCTGAAAACTACTCCAATGAACCATAGAATCAAGATGAAGAGGGTATGATGGGGTATGTTCAATCTGACATCGATATTGAGGAGTCAGCTGGGCAGTAAGTCAAATAAGTTAACCAATCAGGGTAAGTACAGGAAGAACTAGAAGAAAATTAGAACACCCAGAATACCATTAGTGCTGAAGAATTTCTGAAACTGTTGTTGAAGTATGGAAATGATTTCGGAAGGATTACCAAAGCCACTAAAACTAAATATCCAAAGTGTGTCCAGTCTCTAGCAAAAAAATACTTAAAGAAAGCTATTGAGCGATTTGAATCATACCTTATTGATGAACTTCATTTAGAAGTTCATAAAAGCTTAACAAAGGATGTTAAAGCCTTAACCAAACTTTTTACCGATTGCTAAAATACAGCTGAAAAATAAAGTAAGATTGTCTTAAACATAGAAATTATTAGAGAAAAACTTTATTAATTTTGCTGGAAATTTTTCTACAAAGAAAACATTGATAAGTAAGAAGCTATAGCTCTGTATGAGAAGTTTAAGGATTATAAGCAATAACATAAATTAGTTGCAAGCAAACCACTTAGAATCATAGAAAAATAGAATTTCTCAATTAAGAAGAAAAAGGAACTTACAATATAAAAACCTAAATTGAAGAAAAAACTCATAACCAGGGATAATGAGCCGAAAGGCTCTCGAAAAATTAATTAGTGGTCTTCTGCTGAAATGGAGGCCCTGTACAAAGTTTATTAAGAAATAGGGAAAAGAGGCACTTAGATTACTTATAAAATGCAGGATTTATTTACCAATGATGAAAAGAGGTATGAATCTCGGAAAATAAATAGCCGATTGATTCAAATGATTTATGATGGGCTACAGGCTCTGTCCGAAATCATTATCTATATGAAAAATCGAAAAGGGGGACCAGAGATTATTCTATCTCCCAAGGCTAAAATTTCCAGGGAATTAGCTAAGCAAATATTCTACTCAGACGACTGTGCCTATTTTGAAGAAAAAATTAAAATAATCAAGCTACACTTTTAGAAATAGGTTAATAAGAGTGTTGTTAAGAGGTTGGTTGCTTTTATTAATGAAATTATTGAAGAGAAGAAGAACAATCGTGCGATTCAACCCAAATAAAATAAGTCCTTCGAGCAAGCTCCAGGGGATAACATATCTATTACTGCCAATGAAGAAGCACTAAAAAAGTAATAGAATCCAGAGGAAAAACAAGAGATCTATGATGAAGTATGATGCAGCCTGATTCCATTCTGAAGAAAATTAATCCATAAAATTTTGTTTTTTTTATTTATCAAGTGAATCTATTCCTCGTCATTTTTTGAAAACTTGCTGAAAACTACTTTAAATTTTGTTATTATGTCCCGTAGAGCTTAATCTTCTTTGATAAGGGTTTCTTTCTGTAATTGGTTTTAGTTTTCTTCAATAATTTATGGCTTATTGGCATTGAAATCTTTCTAAATATTGAGAATTTCTTGTTAATTCAGATTTGAGTATTTTTCCATATGAAAATTATCATTAGTGTTCCTGCTAAAACTATTTTTATTCCTATAACTGGTCAAAATACTGAAAGAATAAGAATACTTTATAGCCCTCTTAATATGTAAACCTACCAAAGGAAGGAATAAATTCCTACTAAATTAAATTTATACACTTGTATTCAATGAAGAATAACATGTCATCAATAAAAGTTAAAAACTCATCAGAAATCACATAATTTGATCCTTCATCAATGTATCCTCATATCAAGATCTTTCATAGCAATCCAAATGTAGCTGATCTGTATCATCAGGTAAGCATTACTTGAAATAGTTCATCAGTGCCAACCAAAATGTTGCTGTTAAAATCAATCATAAAGAATTTCTCAGGGAGCTCAACACAGCATAAAAAAATACCAAACTTTCAGCCAGTGAAAAAGCTAAAAGTCTTAGGGACCATGCAGATGCTATTTTTGTGTAAAGGGTAATTATAAGTACATTACTTATAGGAACTAGCAAAGAAAAAAAGAGGAAAAAGAGAAAAATGTATCTTTCAAGTGAATTAGTTCCAAAGGAATAATCCTATCTGGAAGTTTACAGGCAGTATCTCCAAGAGTTATAATTAGTGAAACCATATCAAGTCATTGAAGGAACAAAAAATACATAAAATATTCAACAAGAAGTCAAGGCCTATGATATGCTCAAAAACTATCCTAAAATTATACAGTACACTCAGAATAGAATTAAACTCCAAAAAATAAAGTATGAGATGCTGAAAAAGCGGCAATCACTGCGAGAAAGATATCGAATTCCGAAGCCAAAAGTCCTTCATCATGAATTAGAACGTTTAACTCCTGTGAAATCATTTAAAAATGGACTAAAGGACATCCTCTTAAAGCCTAGATCATTGAGCCAATAGAATGGCATCAGTAGTCCATTGGTAATGCAAAAAATTGTTCACCTTTCAAACCAATTTTCAGAAAACAAAAGAAACCAAACTTATGAATCTGCTTAGTTTCGAACATGTCCGAAAATAAATTTCAAATATATGAGACATAATAGCACTTCCTTAGTAAATTCCTTTGAACCCAAAATATATCAAAATGGGAACCAAAAAATAAAAACAATTGATACTTGACACTTAAAGATTTAATTCTAGTATTTTCTAGTCTATGAGCTAATCATTACTGGAGTTCTTCTATTTTCCGATTAAAAAATGAATGATTAATTTCTGATCTTATGGCTTCAGATGAAACTTGTTGCAAGACATATGTAAGGGTTTCTTTTGCTTCTTTCTTTCTGCCTCTACTTAGTTCTACAAGTCCCATACTTCCCAAAATTAAGGCTCTTTGAATATTTAGCTCTTGGCTCATATTTTTGAGGACATCTTCATACATTTCTAGAGCTTTTTCATAATTTTCTGCTAAGTAAAAACAATTAGCACTGAGTTCTTGAATTTTAGAATACTTATTCTCAAGATCACTTTTACCTCCTTTAATAACTAATTTAGCACTTTAATAATCTTCAGAAGCTTCTTGATAATTTCTCTTTAAAACATTAATATTCCCTTTTAACATAAAAGCATCTACCATTAAGCTAGTATCCTTTTTCTGGAGTTCAACAACAGCCTTGCTTATATTTTGATGGGCTTTATCAAGGTTGTTAAGAATGTCTATTTGACAAATACATTTAGTATAACTAACTTTAGCACAGACCAACATTTTTTAACATTAAGAAAAACTCACATATGGCTCAGATAACTACATTATCATTTGAGCTGCTCTATAGTTCATTTCCTCTAAATAGAAGTTAATGAGTCTTCTGGTAAGTGGAAGGCTAGTAGGGAAACATTAAAGAGCCTTTATTAGAATTTTTTATGCTTCTATTTTCCTACTCAACTCATTCAATACATAAGCATGTAAATTTTCTAATTCTTCAGATGGTGAATTAATTTCATTTCCAATATTCGATCCTTGACTAAATAATTGTGCTGCACTCCGATATTTCCCCTCAGCTAGCTCAACTTTTCCTAACTTAATGCATATTTCTTGAGCATTTTTCTTGTACTAGGATTATCCATGGGAACCAATTTGGTTACTTTAGTTTTCTGCCAATGCTAAATATGAATTTAAAGTCTCATGAGAAAATTTATTTTTAAATAGACACTCATCTAATTGGCTTCTAAGGATTTGTTAGGCAGGTTCTGTCAGTCCTAGTGCCTGATAACAACTAACCAATTCTCTTCGGCATGTTTCATTAGCAATGTAAGATTCAATGTAGTGATTAATGTATGTTTAACTGAAGAGTTATAATTAGGCAATAAGTGACTCTTTATCCTCTTCTAGTTCTTTCCATGTTTTCGGCCAACTTTCTTTGAGATCCTTCCGATGTAGTTCTAATTTATCGAGAGTAATATTTTCTTCCAATCCCTTTAATGTTTTGATAAGGAGCATTTCTGTAAGGCAGTAGTCTTTACTTTCTTGATGAGAACTTTCAAGGCTTTCTGAAGTGCAAAGTAAAACTAATTTACCATCAGGGCCTATGATGATATCCTTTAAACCACACAAATGAGATCTATGAAGTTTTTTCAACAATAAATATGTATTCCTGACTATTTTTTGAAATTATTCATCAAGCCATTGGATTTGCTTGTGTTTCATGTACTTTCCCAAAGTAACTATATTGAGATATCTTTTATTAATTTTTTCATGTAAACTTTCATCAGTGTCAATGCATGCGCTGATAATCACTAAATGGGAATGAAACTTGCCATGAATAATAAAAGACTTCTAGACTTGGGGTTGAACCCATGATGGTGTTTTAGAGAGAGAATAGTAGAAATAAACTGCTTCTAAAAAACATTTATCATGATAAGTTTCAAATTGGAAGCTGTATAGGATGCGTGCTTAACTGGTGAGGTAACAAAACTCATTAACCTTATGAACTATTTAAAGATGATGGTAGGGAGGGGGTATTTTATGCTGGGAAAGATTAATGGTAAGTGACTAGACATTATTGTTGGATATTTCTAGAAGGATTTCGTTTTTATTTTCCAGAACTAGAGCTTTGATAGGACCAGTTTAGACAAGATTGATGTTGGTTGACATCTATTAGACTTATGTTCCACTAGAACACTGTCCCATTGGTTGATATGAACAATATTATTTTATGTATCAAGTATTGTATTCAAGGAATGTAAGATGACTAAAAATCAAGTATTTACTAAATGATTAGATCAAGAAGTTATCTGGGTCAGAGCTTTTACTACATCTCCCCATAGAAAAAAGTCTGAAGCAACTGTTTTGATTGAAGATTATTTGATGGGGCTAACTTTATCATATAAAGACCTCAACATGTCAATAGCTAATTTCTTCAGTCTTTTCAAGTCCTTCCCACCTACTAATAAGGTTAAATCAACTCCTAAGCTCAAGAAAACACCCATTTCAGATGCAGTATTCAATTTATTCTGAAAAGACATACTTGTTTTTTGGTTCCATGAAGTTTGCATGCACTCTTGAATAATTTTGGTGCGAATGTTCTCTGGAACATCTGATATGATCAGATTAGGAACAATAATATAGTAATACTCTGGCTGGCATTGAAACATATTCAATTTTTGAGAAAGTTAACTCACGTCCTCAGGTACTAACAGACCAGAACCCATTGGAACCTCCTTGGATATTGAATTATTGAAGGAATTATGATTATTAATAAGATTTTTTTCCTTGTTTTGTTCAAGCTTACTAATAAGTCCACTGATGGAAGCTATTTTGGTGTAATAAGGTTTAATATCAATAACTCTGATATCAGAGGTAACTCCTGATTCAGCTACAGTGACACTAACATAGCCTAAATACTCATTTTTGGTTAGTATTTGTATAACATTAGGAATAAAAGTATTCAAACAATCAGGAACAGTCCCGAGAATATTACTCTGATTAGGCTTAAGAACAAAAACTCGATTCACATAAGAAACACTCTCAACCTGAAAAATAGCAAATAAAACGGGTTCTGAGAGGACAATAAAACATAATTAGTATGTTTTTGATGGGGCTATTTCGCATTAAACAATACCTCCAAATTTAAACAGTTTCTCTAGAAATTTATCAGTATCATAAAGTGAATTATGATATGGAAATTATATTTTAATCCTTAAGTACTTTCTTAGGTATTAGTTGAGTTTGGCAGCACAACTTCTTTTAAATGTTTCAGTAATTTGTCCTTTAAGCAAGTTAGTGATTTGCTTAGAGTTAGACGTTGTAAATCTAGCAGTGCCTCGACCACCAAACTATCCATTCAGTTTGAATAGAAAAGAGTTATACTGGCAGTTCTAGACAATTAAAACTGAAAATTTATGCAGAAAAGTTTCTTCAGTGCTGTTAGCTTCGATAATGATTCCAGCAAAAGTGTTAGATTATGGAAGAAGAGATTTTATGAAAGAAATATTGTTATATTATGAGTTCTTACAAAGGAAAGAGGAATATAAGTTAAACTTTTATGCTTCAAGAGTGGCTAAAAGAGGAACACCTAATTACTCACTTAGAAGCAACTCATATTTAGGATTTGCCATTTTTCCAGGAATTAACACTGCATTCCCTTTTCTATCTGCTAGGATACCCTTAATTTTATTGAGTGTCTTATACGAGTAGAGAACTGAGCCAGCTAAACACAATCTAAGTGGATACAATTAGTGAACTTCTGGGCATATAATTGTGATACTTATATTTTTTGTTGATGAAAAATGGGATTGGAGCAAGGTAAGGAGTTACTAGTTGAGAGTTGGTAGAATTAATATGATGTGTTTAGCACCTATGGTGTCATCTGAACCCTTCTTCCATATCCTATAGAAGGTGTTTTAGAAGTGTTACATATATTGAGTAGTTGATCTGATGAAGTCACTCTCAGAGAAGGAAGGAATATGGATTTCTACTTACCATTGAAATGAAGGATTGTTGTTCTATTGCCGCTATTTTGAGATTTTTGACTTCAGTTATAGATGCATTCCATAAGCTTTTTGAAGTTTACTCTTAACTATTTTTTTAATTCTAGTTTTGAGAGTGATTCTCTACTTGACCCATTCTATTAAGTTCTTTTCCTTTGTAATTACTTGCTGCATTGTTCGAATCCTTCTAGTATCTGACCACATTTTATACATTTTATAAAGTAGGTATTGGGGTGTTTTTTGAGTTGGTGCTAGATTTAAAACCTTTTTAAGCATATTTTAAGTAATTCTTTTTCCATGCCAACATTTCAACAATGACTCAGCTTTAATCTGAATATATGTCATCTTGGCTTTTTGGAGGAAGCTGGTAACCTTCTGGAGAATGACTAGAAATTAGCCCCATTGTTCTAAATGGTTTAGTTTAAAAAGCAAATAATGTTCATTTTTAATGACGTGGTAGTTGGAAATAGTGAGGTGATAAGATATAGAAATATTTTGGTTATCTCTTTCTTCAGAACATTCATCAACTTATGCAATTCCCTCATTTTTCTCTTTATCTTCTTCTCTGAGATTTAATGGCTGTAAATTCTCGTTTGCTTCATTTATTGGATGATTAAAGTCTTCAAAAAGCTATTTTTTAATGAATTCTTCCATCTCCTTTTAAACATTTTGAAAATGATCAAAGCTGGTTAAAAAAAGCTCTCCTTTCTTGCATTTAACTGGCTCTATTTTCTTCCTATAAACTATTGGCTGTAGGTCTCCCAGTTACTTCTCGATATTTTTAGGTTTGAAAACATTTCCAGCTTCAAGTAAACCAATTTTTTAAATAACTGCTTTATGGATTTTAACTGGAATATTTTCAAAATATTGCTGATACTTTGGTAATGCTGCTAATGGAGGGTAATGCTTCATACTCTTTAGTTTTACTGTTCTGATCCCTCCTCCTTTAAAGAGGTTAGAATTGGTTTGCTAAAATCCACTATTTTCAAAATTTGTCGAATATAAATAGGTTGGAGTCATATTCATAGCTGTAGAGACCTGCAATTTATGCTTTTCCTCAAAGATTTTAGTTTTTTTTAAAACTTTGAAGCTATTGGTCTGTTAAACTTTACTTTCCCCCATTTAAGTGGTTTAGAATGTTAATTTTTTGAGGGCTTTCTTAGATGAGTCAATACTTGGACTGTGAAGTACTTTGCTGTCTGTAAGTTCTTAGTCGATATTTATCAGCCTCGTTTCTGAGTTTTTGAAGGTCTTTTTATCACCTTTCAAGGTTGTTTAACAGATTTTATGAAAGTTTCGATTTTTGAGAGGGGTTGTTAGTTTGGTGTTCATATTTTCTAATTGACGATAGCATGTCTGCAGAAGACTTCTTGCAATAGGGCTTTATGAGGGTAATTCTATTATTAAACTTGAAAGTACTTTATATTTTTTGAGTCAGGTTGAGTGAATGCTCTAAGCAACTAATGGGTTGTAAATATTGGTTTTCCATAAATTATCTGAATGTATAGAAGATTTAATAATCGAATATATCACATTCTAAAACTAATTTAGAAAGAGTCTTTAGTTTGTACAATTCAATGATCTTGATTATCCCAGAACTATGCTGTCATCAAGAAGGAATTATTTTTGTGCAAGGTCAAAAACAACCCAGAACATAGGAACTTCAGCATGTTGATCAAATCATTATTCTAATATTTAGTGAGTATTAACTTGTAAATTTCTACTGTGTTTATTATTTTCCATTTATGATGAAACTTCGATCACCAACTGCTGAGAAGTATTCCAAAGCATCAAGCTATAAGTCTGTCCAAACTCCAAAAATTCTTCATGATCAATCTTGTAAACTTTTCCCAACTTATCGGAATGAAAGTATGATATCTTCTGCTTGGATTAAGAAAAAAATAAGCAATTAAGGTAATAACCTACAAACAGAAAATAATGAACTTAGTAGCTTAGTTAAACAACAGCAAACAAAGCTACTGCATCTTCAAGTACATTATATAGAATTAAATTTAGGAAGAAGAAAAAAAGCTTTGTTCAGTTCAAGGAAAAGACAATTAAAAGTATCTGAAGAAAATAAACATTAATCTAAGATAATAACTAAAAAGTGCTTTATAAGAGTTATCAGCACTTAAAAAAACTACTAAGGCGACCACAATAAAAGAATTGGAAGCCTAAAATTATGAGAGCCAGGAAACTATAAAAAAACTAATAGCAGAAATCAAGTTTTAAAAGCTAGACACACACAGCAGTAAAAAGATAGTTGAGAAAGAGTATCAACAGAGATTATTGAATTAAAAGCTACTCAGAGAAATCCAAGAATATCAAGAGAAACTATCAAATCAGGATAAAATAATCATCAAACTCAAAAATATAATCAATCTTCAAAAGAAACAAATTTAACAGATGAAGAAAGAAAAGAAAGATTTGGAGAACCTTGATCTCAAGAATAAAGCCCTGAGATTCAATTATATACCAAAGGAAGAATTGAATCAAAAGAGAACAGAAATGCTGGCTGCACTTGAAATGAATGCCACTTTAGAAAAAAAAATAATGGACTACCAGAATAAAATAGGACAAATGGAAAGCTAACAAGTTGAAAAAATCAACCAAGAAGCTGGCAAGAGGAAAGGCCTCATACAATAATATGATGAACTTCAAAGCAAATTCAACAGTCTGTTAGAGATGCTACCAAAAAAAAACGAAATGGAAAGCTAGAGACGATCTCCAAGAGTACTTGCTTAGGCATTTGAAGGACTTAAACTAAAAAAGATTCGGGTAGTTACCTTGAATAACATTTCTGAAATCAGAGAAAAGTTGATTTATGCTTTGCAACAGAAGCAGATTATGGCTGAAGATGCTATTAAGTATCTGACACGGGGCAAATAGAGCTTATCCATCAAAGAATTAATGTTAATTTTAGAACAGTAACCATTTAAGATCTTTGGTAGCAAGGATAGAGAATTATTATCCAGGTACCTAGTTGAAAATCCTTCGAGTTCAGATAACTAGTTCCTCAACTATGAGGAAACTGCTAGGGTGGAAGTCATTAGAAGCATCTTTAAAACAGTGCTGGATAATTATCCCATTTTTTGTGAGTAGACATACTATAAAGAATAATGGAAAAAGGTAAACTATTCTTTATTTTAAGTGGTATTAGCAGAATACCAAGGAAATTGAAATCAAGTTCAGAAGCACTCACCCAAAAAGTGGAGTATCTCCAAATCTTTACTAAAGAAAAACCTTTATTGATATTCTCTCTAATTCAACAGGAATTAATAACAATCTGCTTGAATTTTTTAAATTCAAGAGTTTTAGTCAGAAAGACAGCCCTTAAACAGTGGAAAATATGTTTGGTCTCATTCTGAACTGATTCTATAATCACATTGGGAGAATAAAATCAATATCTATTTTATCTTATTTAATGGAGTAGGTGATAAGAGCAGGTAGATTGGGTCCATGGGCCTTGGATGATTTTTTTACATCACATAGAGCAATGATTCTATCCTTGCTATATAGAATGTTAGTACCATTAGACATTATAGTACTTCCAGTTTCTCCTTGACTAATCTCACTAAAAAAGTTTCTTTCAACATTATAGACTTGAAAAGTAATATTTCCAAGGGAATTGTTTTTCCAACTTTTGTACCCTCCAAAAATCAATATTTATGATTCTGAAACAACTGAAACCAAGGGATTAATGCACTTAGAATAAAAAAATGGATTTAAGCATGTGATTTTCTACCAAGACCCTAAAATAATGTCATACTTAATGATGCTTTCATTCATTTCTATCTCTATACAACCACCAAAAAAGTATAATTTTTGGTTCAACTCGATTCCAGATGCACCAACAATAGCTTAATCATAATAGCACACACTCTCCAATGACTTTGTTTTAGCATTGAGTTTTTCCATTAAAGAAACACCAATTCCCCCAAAAATATAAATATATTCCTTAAAAGTGCAGAGACAGTGGCCGACTCGTCCACTTTTCATCATGGCTATGACCCTCATCATGTTATAATCAGGTTCATATAACCATACTTCTTTCGTTGGTTATTGCTTTCGATTATGTCCACCTATTAAATAGACTTGGCCTTAGATACAAGTACTTACTGATCTCATAGGGATAATAAACTATCGAAATGTAATGGCTTTTACTTATCTTTCCTGAATGTCATATTCATATAGAATATTGCTCCCTTCTAAGAGCTTAACTAATGACTTAGGGTGGGAAGATGTTTTTATTCTTTTCCCTGGGACCCTTTCCAAACTGATGCAAGTTCCAATCAGTTCAGATACCCTTCTTAAAGATCTTTAACTAAATGAAATCCTCGGGATAGGAACTTCAGTGGAAGTATGCTAAATGATATCCTTTTACATCTGAATATGGTTTTCAGCCTAAACTACCAGCATTAAATACATCAAAATTAATAGCCTTAGTTGGCTGCTTTTTAAGGATTTTTGACCAACCATCTAAAAATTCTATCTTTTCCTAGAGTAAAGTAATATGAACTGAGTTATTAGTTTGTCGCACCTTCATAGCAATATCACGATAGCTATTTTTTAACTATTAAAATATTGAGTCAATATATCCAAGAATTTCAACTTTGCATGCTTCAATAATATTGATTCCATCTGAGAAGTTTACCGGTGAGGTCATTTCTTATAGTCTTTAGGATAACTCAGCAATCTATTCTAGAATTGTATCTTTTAGCTCTTCAGCCAGTTCCGTGGAGTTAAAGAGCGAATGGTTTAAGTTGCCATGGGATGAGAGACATAACTAGCATAGATATTGATAACAAGTTTGGCATTTATGAGTAACAGACTTGCCTCCATGAATTGGGCATTTCATGCTTAATAATGTTTATTTACAACTATTAAACAAGAACTTAATATAATTCGCATAAAAGGATCATCAACTTTTAAATCCCATCGAGATTATATGCAGAGGCACAGATTGCCATAATCAATGTTCTTCCTCCAATCTAGATTAATTCAATTGATACTGATGACTATTGATAATTTTAGGTGTTTATTTTGATACTTTAGACTTATTTGCTTTCTTGTAATAACTGTCTCAAACAGAGTAGAAACTTGATGATATTTAAGTTTACCATATTATTTCAACTTATATTCCTATAAAATATGTCGATCATATACCTCTTGCTTCTGGTGGTTCTCAACTGTCAGCCAGCTTGGTGGAAGTAAAATCCCGACATTAAAACAGGTAAATACATTATCATATTGCAGGGGTGTTCTATATTCTGAGCTTGAATTCTTTTTATATAGCCTCCCATATTACTCTCTCCTATAATTCCTCCTATCCAGGTGGAAACCCTCTCGTCAATCCGCCAGCTTATTATGGAGCAGGTATTAATGGTTTTTAGACTTACATTACCAATGACTTCAGTCCCAATGTGTCTTTACCAAATTGTACCTCATCTTTAATTTTTATTGACTTCTCAGTTTAAGGAGATACAGCCTTGAGTTTTTTTTCTATTAATTTTATTGCTATAGGAAATTCTATTAATTTTACCTAAATTCTTACAACATGCAAAATTTGTTCTACTGTAAACAGTGGAAATGGGAGCAGAGTATAGTCCTTTCAGGGAAACAGCAAATTTTTTAGTGAGAATATGTTAGTGCAGGTATTCCTCAGTGGTTTTCAGCTTTCCTCAGATGGAAGCATTAATAACCATATTTCACTGAATGGAACCATAAGCTCAGGTACCTCAACACTTGAGTACACTCTAACTACAAGTGAAAACAATAAGGTCTTTATTGTTTGTTTCACTACTATTGTTCATGATATTGTCATTGCCTTATAGTTCTATTACAATTTTGCTGAGATAGGTCAAACTCCCCTTGAAAACATTCCTCCAAACTCTACTGTGGCTGTAGCTACAGATGGAAGATATGAAGCAGCAAACAAGATGTTTTATGGTATCAACGGATTTAATGTCACGAAAACCTTAAGTAGAAATTTTTTTGTAAACACTGAACAATATACCAATATTGGAATTGATTATCGAAGCAATATAGGAACCAATATGGTTATGTTAGCCCATTATTTTATAGTCCTTCGAGAATGTGGTTCTCCTCCTTATTTCAGAGTGCTAAGCTCAACTTGCAATACCAGTGCTGAATGTTCTCCTTTCGTTACAACTGATGACCCTGCATGGATTTGCGATGGCTGCCATTATAGCTGCGAAACATGTAGTAATTCACTCTAAACTGGATGTCTAAGTTGCAATCCAACAAACTTAAGGTCATAAGTAGGAAGTGTGAGCCCTTATTAGTGTCCTTGTAGAAATGGGTATGTTAATCTTGGAACAGCTCTATGCTCTAAATGTGATGTTTTTATAGCAGGATGTTCAAGCTGTAGTTCAACTACAATATGCATTAGTTGTGGCCCTGATTATACCCTCTTGGATGGAAAGTGTTCTTGCAATACTGGATTTCTTGTCAATAATATTTGTATAACAATTACAGCCTGTATCAGTGCTTTCAATTCAGGTGGTATTGTTTATTGTTTAGAATGCAACACTACATTAAATTATTAACTTTCCAATGGTACATGTATTTGCTCCATTGGTTTTGTTGATAATATTTCAGCATGTGTTTCTATTTGTGGGGACAATTTGTATGTCTCTGGATAAGAGTGTGATGATGGTAATACCAAAGATGGAGATGGATGTTCAGCTACTTGCACAGTTGAAATCAATTGGACATGCATTAATGGAACAACCTGTAGAAGATCAGTAAATGGTTCTTTAGAAATGAGGTACATTAGAAGAGAGTTATCAAATAATACAGTATAAATAGGGTTGGATATCCTACCTAGATATGAAGAAGAATATCAATAAATGCGGATTAGTTCTTTGTTGAGTTTGGGACATTCCTTCTTCCAATTATACTGCAACTTACCTTGATGGGCTTTTAATTATTGTTGTTCATTATACTCAAAGCCTTGAAAGCAACTACTACACCATTGGACTCACTTTAGATCCTAACTATTTTGTAGCCACTCCCCTATCAATATCATTCCAAGCAATTGGCATGAATGCCTAGCTTACTTATGACTTCTACTTTGCTCACATTGAACCATAGTCAATCTTGATTATAATTTTGTGTGTCTGTGCCACAATACTCTTGGGTTTAAGTCTCCTTTCGGAAAAACTTATAGCTATTGAATGATTCAGGTGCTTCAAAGTGTATACATCTTGATTTCTTTGATGAAGTCAATTCCTTCTTCTCTTTATTCATTAACTTACTTAAAATATGCATCAGGATACAACTTAGTTGCAGGGACTAATTTTTCTCGAATCTATCCTCTTGACCATCAAATTGCAGCCTTAGGCATCGAAAAAGATTTTCTCTTAAATTTTAATATCATGTTTGGAGTATTGTTACTGTCCATTATTTTGATGACATTAGCAAAAGGCTTGTAAGTTTTTTATGCTAGAGTCCTCATTGAATAAAATGATACTATTGAAAATATAATAGATAATGAAACCAATTTGGCCTCCGCAACAAAAAATTTTAAGTTTTGCTACCATAAAATATTCTTCCTCACTAGTCTTTGGCTTTTTTATCCAATATTGATAGCTTGTGGTGTGCAATTAACTTCTTCAACCCCTTTATATACATAGATAGCACCAGAACTGAACTTACTAGGGTCGATAATAGCCTTTTTCATTGCAGTCTTAACTGTCATATACATTGTGAAGGGAAGTTTCTTGCTATAAAACTGAATTATTTGTTTTTTACCTGAAAGAGCGAATATACCCTTCCTACTATATTTTATATCAAATGCTCTTGATTTGCCTGGTAGTATTTATGCATAGTCTAGATTATATGTTTTATTTAGTTATGGCCCTGGTATTCTTAAACTTCCTGTTTCTTACATTTCTCCGACCCTATCCTGAAGCTTTTTCACAATGTTAGCATCTGCTTTAATCAGTTGGTTATTTTGTGGGCTTTGACTATTTATTTTATTTCATCCTTGACTATTGGATAGGATGAAAGTATGCTGCTTATTTTCTGTTATTCTTTGATCTTTTTGCTGTATGTAATAGTCATTTGGACTCTAATTCGCCTAATTAAATGGAGAAATTATTTCAAAGCAAACAAAGAAGAATTAGAAACAATGAATAAGCTTAAGTAACCTGCACATAAAAAGTAAATGTTCTAAAAATCAGAACCTCTCCAAAGACTCTATGCGAATAGAAAATATATAAACTTTCTTGAGAGAGGTGAATAAGAAAAGCTTAAAATGGAAGATAAAGAACTAATAGAAAAGTTTGAGAAAAAAATAAACCAAGTAGAACAAAAGAAATCTTAATCCTCAGAATATTTTTGAAATTCCAGCCCAATAAGAAATTATTTTCAAGGGAATTGAGGGGAAAGAAGAGCACCATGAAGGGGATGAAGATCCTTTAAGACTACTAAAGCAAAGGCTGAAGAAGGAGTTCTTGGAAAAGGTTAAAAATAGCAATAATAATACAGAAAATTAGGAAGATTCCGACAAACAATGATAAGTATTCTGGAACAACATATTATTTTTAAAAAAATTATACTTTTCCCTATGCATAATCCTCAAAATTAATGGGATACCGGATGGATAATTTAATTAGCTGTTAAAATTATCTCTTTGTATCTGAAGTCACTGTAGTTGTCTGTTCTAAATTTATCAGGACATTATTCACATAAAAAAAAAAATATAACACGAGAATACATAGATAGGTATCAGCACAATATTAAAGAGTTTACTGGGATAGAAGTACTTTTAGTTGATACTCATCATATATTCAATGACATACAAGAGTCTCATTTCCTTATATCCAGAAATCAATGCATAGGTTCTTCATGTACACTTTTAGGATTCTCCTTTTCGAGAAGATTGCTTTAACTATGATTGCTTCTTCTTGCACTGATAAACTTAGTCATTTCATGGACTGATTGCTTCTCTACCCTTGGTTCTGTTTTTCTCTCTCGGTAAAAAATCCCCCCAAGTACAATTATGAAAATTACCCCATATATCTAAAGTATCAACAATCTTACTATCATGGCTATCAATAAGCTTATTCTGGTTCCTTCAACATCTTCAAGAGGAAAATCCATGAAGGGATACTGGGCATCAAATAACAAATACATGATTCCCTAGGTTAAGCATTAATACTACAAAGTAAATGAAGCCTAAGATAGATATGATAGAACAACAGCGACTACCACCCTTACTCAAGCAACAGCATTGTATAAAGTTACACATTAGACTAGTTCAATAATATTTATGATTATTAAATAATGATATGCTATCTGCTTCCATATAAATTATTGAAATTAACTGTATTGAAAATGGATCAATTAAAGCTTGACTGTGTGGTTAAATAGCATTGTTCTTTGGGCATATATTATGCTTTTATTAAAGAATACATTGCTTTATCTACTTAAGAATAGTAAAGCATTAGCACATATCAACCACATTATCTATATAATAGATCAATTCTAAAATATTCAGTCATATAAATCCATTGATAAATTCTCATAAAATTATTGCCATGGGAACCATTTAACTTAAAAACTAAATAGAATCCACCTATTGGAATAAATCAGTCGGTAATACTCTTAAACTGGACATTGATCTGACTGCAAAGGTGATACCTCAGCTTCTACAACTATGTCATATGTCCCTGTAAGAAGTTAGAGGCATATTTGAGGCATATCAACGCAAAACCTAATGCCCATTGATAGATAGATTTATCTTTCAAAAATTATGCCTCTAGGTAAACCTACCTGTAGAATCATCTTCCAATATTACTCCAATGACAATAGTAACATACAAAACTATATTAGAATATATTTCTATATATGAGTTGATGTGTGTTCTGGTGCTGATGTCATCCAATACCTTCAGAAGAAAGTTGCAATGTACCCATTAAATCATATGTAGTTATTATGATAATCTTTGATTTTCTTCATAACAAGTATCTAACAATCAAGGAACTCATACTAATCTATGAGAGTTTCGTCTATGGTTTCTGTAGAGTCACCAAGCAAGCCCTCCCATAATACTCACTACTATCAAAATATACCCAGGAGTACTTTTTAAAGGGGAATCTTAGTAATCTCAAGAAAAGTATCAAAATCAGAAGATTAATAGAGGAAGTAGAGGGTAATTAGGATGTATTTAACTTCTTCAGTAGATTTGAAAACAATGAGTATGGAGAAATCAAGGAAGATTATATGCTTTATTCCCTGTCAGGACTAAAGAAGCACACCTGTACAGAAGTGGAAAGAATTTATCGAATCATGGGAAAGGTCTATAATGAAAATGATTATAAGGAAGCAGAAATGGAAGAATACAACAAACAACTACGACTATAAAATAGACGGTATGCTGATTTTCAAGAGAAAATTGTTGAAGAAAGCCCTAAGTCACTCTTCAATAAGACAAAATACAACAGCTTACCCAAACTGAAGCCGAATAACCTAAAAAATCCAGAGAATAATACTAAATTAAGGACTACTTTGGGTAATATTAAGCACTCAGATTTAACAAAGACAAAGTATTTGTTTTTAAACAATCGTACTCTCTCTAAAAGGGACATCTTTGGAACTATTAATTACTTTAGAACTCTCTCCAATAATGAAGAAAATATCAATGTTAAGGAATTCTTTAGGTCTTTTGAGAAGAGAGCCTTTATGAAGAAGCAAGTTTCTGCCCTATTTAGAGTCATTGATAAAAATGGCAATCAATCAATTTCCTTCTAAGAATTTTTACAGGCAATATACCCTACAATCAGATCTGAAGATTTTAACCTTATTAACCAGTGGAAAAAATCATATATGGAGACATACTATGCTGACTCAGTTGAATAAAATTAGCTTAAAGCATTCAAACCTTCTGAAACAGTTCTTTTACCCAGACAAACCATTCAGAGAGTTAAAGAAATATTTCAAGTCATTGATACTAAAAAGAAGGGCTACCTAGCATTTGAAGATTTTAATCAATGCTTTAAGAGTGGATATACTATCAAGGATATGGAGGAACTGTTGTTAGAGTATGGTGGTGAGGAGAAAAAGATCTATTTTGATAGTTTTGTCAAAATGGTCCTTCCAAGAGGGTTTCAGATAGAGGGCTACTCATGATATGCCAGGTGGTTGGAACATTGATCGATGTTGATTATTAAATTGTCATATCATCGTATTATTATCCTAACATTAAATAAAACTCCTATAGATTATGAACATTGTAATAGTCAGAAACAATAATGATATGATTGATCTGACTCGTCTATAATTTTAATTTATCATATAATGTTGAAGTTAACCTTTCAAGTTGAATGACATATTATTACATCTTTATTTTCTACTCATGAATCTTATCAAAAGGTGTCAACAATTTAGAAAAGTACTCTCTAATGATTGTGTTCTTATGCCAGGAGCTTTCAATGGACTAGTAGCCAGAATGGCTGCACAACATGGCTTCCAGGCACTATATGTATCAGGTGGTGCATTGACAGCTTCATCTGGTGTACCAGATATCGGATTAAGGAGTTTAGATTAATTTTGTCATGTAGTGAAGGATGTAGCTACTTTTTCTAATTTACCAGTCCTTGTTGATGCTGATACTGGTTTTGGTTAAGGTTAAATGTGTGCTAGAACTGTAAATGATATTTTTTATTCTGGTGCAACTGGTCTTCATATTGAAGATCAGGTATTTCCTAAGAGATGTGGACATTTAAGTGGGAAAGAGTTGATTCCAACTGAACAAATGAGTGATAAGATTAGGATAGCTCGTTAAACCTCTATCAAGGTATCCTAAGGGGAGTTTGTAGTATGTGCTCGTACTGATGCTAAAGGTGTTTATGGCCTAGATGAGTGTATTAAGCGGGCTAAGGCTTATATTGATGCTGGTGCTGATATGATTTTTCCTGAGAGTCTCCATACAGCTGAGTAGTTCAAGATTGTCTCCCAATAGCTGAGAAAGCATAAATAGAACATATATTTATTGGCTAATATGACTGAATTTGGGCAAACTTAATATATTGAAATGAAAACATTTAAAGAATATGGTTATAACTGTGTAATATACCCAGTGTCCACCTTGAGAATAGCCATGAAAGCTATTGATGGGTTCTTTACTGAAATTAAGAACAAAGGCACACAAAAAGAGTATCTCTAGCAAATGCAAACCAGATAATAACTATATGAACTTCTAAGATACAAACCAGGACAATAATGGCACTATCCATAGAATAAACCAAAATGATCTTCTTAACAGCAAATTAATTAATATCTTTCAGAGATGCTTGGGCATCTGTTTTATTATAATAATGCTTATGATCAAATAATCAATGCTAAACTGTGATTTCCTCTGTAGTGAGCAAAGTTTTATTTTGGTAAGTTTGAACACTTTCCACACCAAAACCAGTTTTGGCAAACTTCACATGCATAATAAGGTAGAGAGCACTATTATTCACAGCTAAAACATATCATTTTAGTTTATGGACTATTGACGATAGACTTAAGTTTCCATTAATGCCCACCTTCTCTTGTTTCAGGACTCCAAAAGCACTAATTACATAAATAGTGACTATCACATGATAAGCATTCATAATAGAAATTCATTAGAGTAGATTTCTAACATCTACTACATTTCACCACTTTTTAAGGGAAACGAACTGTAGCTGGAAAGACAACCTACAATTAATGATGCTAGTGGCCCGTGAATTTAAAACATTCTATGCTATACAAATTATGTTACTTGAATGATAGTAGCTACTAGAGCATGCTCCACACTTAATGGCCTCTCCTTAACTGAAATGTTAATGGCATTACCCACATTTTTAACAATGGAATTCTCCCATGTTTTCATATTTAGCAATGCGTAATGTATGGAGTTTTTTAGGGAGGGCTTTGTTGTGATATACTTTCTTCAAACAATACCCGCATATGGACAGGAGGTTTTCTCCCTAATAAAGACATAATTATCTATTATTCCTATAACAATAATGACATTTATGCAACATTGTTTAATTATGATGGAGTACAAACCAACCCCTATCTTACTGAATCTTTCCACCTAATTCTAGTTTCCGAGACCCAGGCATCATCAACTCTCCAATATCATATATCTAAGATGGCTTTGTTAGACCGTTATCTGAACTAAATATGATGTTGTTAGATATTTTAGTGCAGTAGTCTACTTTTTGTCCTAAAGGACACTTGTACCCCACGAGGCAGGTACTCCTAACATTCATGAATAATTGATCGGTTGTTGGCTTCGGATTTGCTTGATCAAAGGTTTAGTCAAGAACTTTTTAATCATTATTTAAATCTAGACATGCATTGGTTTCATTGATTTTAATCCACATGATTTGATCAACTACATCATAGCCCCATCTGTTCATTAAATTATATCCTAAAGGAATTTAACCCTTTTCAATCCATATAAAAATGAATCCTTTAGTTTGAATCTATGCTATTTATGGCTTTTCAATCAGCATTTGGATAGGCAGGCTACAATGCACTATGTCAAACTTCGGCATTGTTGATAAAAGACTATTTATATTAAAATAATTCATATCCACCTCTATGGTGCAGCAAGGCATGGGAATTCTGGGCGTTTTTCTAAAGATTCTATTGAGGTTGTATTGGCTTTCGGTTGTATATTTATTTTTCTTAGAATAAGTGCCTAATACTTCCCATGACTCTCCAGATTCATCCAATTCTTCATACTTGTGCTATTTGTTCAATCTGACAGTTCTTACAGGCAATCCATTATACCTATATTTCATCTCCATCGGTTCAAGTTCTTTTATTAGTAAGCAATTAGGTTATTATTCTTTCAATTGCTGTCTACAAGGAGGTTACTAGGAAGAAAATTACTATCGATTATCTGATTGCTCAACCACCTCCTATTTATATACTAGTTGTTAACATGGGGGTTATTCTTCTTTTTCTTCTTCATAAGGCACTTTTTTCTCTATTGAAGGGAGTTGCTGTGCCTCTGGTATGTCTATCACTACTTCTTGAGCTTTTATTTAAATTCCTTCCTGAGAGTTTTCTAATTTTATTAATAAAAGTATTTCCTCTTCGCTCCGCTACAGTTATTGCTTGTAGTGTTGAATTGCTTGAGAGTGGGTTGTTTCTGGTCTTTAATGTTTCATAATGAGTTTTCTTTTGATGGGTTGTTTTTTTGGAATGGGTGTTTTTTTGATTTTTTTTTGAATAGGAAGGGGTGTTATTGGTGTTGTATGAACTTTTCTTTATCTTTTCTTGTCTGTTATGATGTTTTAGAGGTTGTGGACTCTGAGAAGTCTCTCTAGAGAATCAGGTTTGTTGGACATTGAATTAATGCTAAATTAAATATTACTTAAAGTGTGGTTAAAATAATTTTATTATGGTGACTAGTTAGGAGCATATTGATATCACGGATATTCCTAAATTCGAATTTGAAATCAACAACAATGAACTCAAGAGTTGTATTAAGGAACTATCTTTCAACTTTAAGACACAAGAAAAGACACTTACTAAAATTAAAAAAGACATAGATGTTCGACCAACTGATACTCATCTAGCAGAAATGTTCAATATGGTTACTGATAATATAGATATTGATCCTCACCTAGCTAAAATGCTAGTCTCAAAATAATCTAAAAAGGAAGAACCTAATCCCCTCAATAATTCCATCCATCATTTATCCAAAAAACTTCATCAACTGGCTTAGTGTTTTCCTCTACTGCTGGGCAATATTAAAAACCTAGATAAGAGACTACAAGGGGTAGAAAATTAAACTAAAGCTCAATTGAAGGAAAAAACCACCGTCCTTCAAGAACAACTTGATTAATTCAAGGTATAACAAAAACAATAAAACAATAGACTATCTGATCGAGTTTAAATTTCCATTGCTGAGTATGGGAATAAGTTAAGAGAAGTAGAAACCAAAACATTATGGCAGATTAATGACTGCAAGATCAGATTAGAATAGAAAATCAGTAAACAAATGGTTGAAGATTCGGTTAGAGAAATCGAGAGTAAAATCACCACTAAAATCAAAGAAACTCAACTGAGATCGACCATTGATCCTTAAAGGATCAGTCATATAGAGAATCAAATAGCTAAAAATGAAAAATGGTTTGCGTCTACCCTTACAGAGATAAACTTCAAGATTTCTGGTATCAATGATCATATGGAATCAGCACTAGTTACAAAGAAATCTCAGCTTGATGAGAAGGTAGAAACATAAAAGAAAATGAATAATTTAAGTTCTAATTTTAGTGATATGTTTAGAAGAGTCAAAGTGATTGAATCTAACTTTGGTGAAGTAGGACAGAAAGTTGAGAAAATTAACCTCACCAACTAATAAACATCTAAATAAGTACATTCTTGGTAATATGGTAGTTAATAAGGATGAATTCAGTTTTAAAGAATTTGAAACTAGGGGATGATTTCCAGAAAATGCTAGAAAAAATAGACCCTCATAAAATATGCTAAATGGATAATTCAATATCATCAATCCAGGCTAATGAGATTAAAATGGAAAAATAGTTCAAGTTAATAAGAAAATAGGTAGACCAACTAAGATCAAAGACATAATTTTGCTCCTTGGTTGCTCCCAGTGCGGACAAAAATAATAAAATAGATCCAGAAACCATCAATACTCTTATCCATGAGTATTTTGTAGGAAATCAATTTGTCAGGAAAATCCAACATTTGTAAGGACAAATTCTTTAAACCAAATCCTATAATGATCTCATCAATGATCTTAATAAGAGGTTGGCTCGAGTGCAGAAAGAAAGTGAATATCAGAACATAGTCTACGAGCTAAGGGGACTAGAAGAATACATTAAAAAATAAATTCTGGTTACCAACAATCGAATCAGCCAACTGGAAGGAAGCATGCTGGAAGAAAAAAGGAAAAGACCCCTTAGTGCCCATAGAAGCATGGCAGGGTAAAGTAAACTTAATAGCACTGTTAGCTATAAGAAATTATTGCCAGTGAACTGTATCAGTTGTTATCCGGGAAATCAAGTATCTCCTTATGAGAAGAAGGGGTTTATGAAGAAAAATTGATAATACAGCAAATTGAACATATTTTATCACAGTAGCTCAGTTATAAGGAGATTTTTACATTATTAAGATGCAATTCTCTATGAATTTCTAATAAAGACTCTGGTGTCTAAGATAGGCTTTCCCTTGAATTATGTCAATAGAAATAATTTAAGTTGGAGAAATCCATCATATGAGTATGATTATATTTATATATATACAAACCATCAGATTTTAGGTTCATCATGGGCTTATTGAACAATATCTTCCATGTGTACCTAAGCATTCCCTGACTCATCTAATTTTTTTTCTTCGGCTGTTAGATCAGGCTGAAAATAAGTAAATCCTTCAAATCCAATACCCTTCTGATTGAGTGTATGTTCATTGAACATATCAGGATTATAGCTGTTGAAGCGTTCAAATCCTTCTTCATTCAAATCTTATTGTCCAAAAGTAATAGGTGCTTTGATTTCATACTTATACAAGGCGTCAAAATCAATATCCTTAAAAAATGGATGTTCTTTAATTTCTTTTGCTCCGCCCTTGGCCCCAAATCGATCCTTAGCCTATCATAATGGATCTTTATGTTACTTTTATCTTAAAAAGTCCTTTAAGAAGAGATTTAGCTTCTGAGGAGAGGTATTAAGGAAGAGGTACTGTTTTCGAAGTGATATCTCTCATGATTTATTGCTTGTTATGAGAGTAGAAGGGTGGTTTTCCAGTGATCATATCATACATAAGAGATCCAAAACTAAACCAATCTGCTGATTGATTATAACCTTTTCCTTGAATGATTTAAGGAGCAACATACTCAGGAGTACCGCAAAGACTATAGGTAATTTGTTTTTCTGAGTAACACACCTTAGATAGTCCAAAATCAGCCAATTTAATATGTCCTAGGTGGTTGAGGAGGATGTTCTAGGGTTTTAAATCCCTGTAGATAATATTTCGAGAATGCAAATATTCTAAAGCCAATAGAATTTAAGATAAATAGAATTTAGCAACTTCTTCAGTGAATTTTCCAGTTTTCCTTAGCAAATAGAACATTTAGCCCTTGTATATAAGTATTTATTACACCAGACATCAAGTCAACTAACAGGTAGAGTTTATTTCGGGTTTGGAAGGCATGATGTAGTTTAACAATGAATGGATGATCCATAGCTTCTAGAATTAGTCTTTCTGAAAGTGTATGTATTTTATCAGTTTCAGTATTGATTCTTTCCTTAGAAATTACCTTCATAGCATAGAGAATATCTATGATTAACTCATTTTATACCATATTTCATATCTTTCACCATGAACACTTGCCCAAAAGCTCCCTTTCCTAATGTTCTGATTGGCTTGAAATCAGTGATGTCTCGGTGATTTTTGATCTTTTTGTTGGGGCTTGGTGCTACCTATTGACTATTATCTGCTGTCAAGGCTAGAAATTATTTGATTTCTGCTACCCTTTCTTTTTCAGTGGGATCTGGTCTAAGAATAAAAGAGTGTACACATGGATGATAAGAGTGCTTGTTGTGTATTTTTCGAGTAGATAGTGGGATCGTGTTCCGACCCCTAGCAGAGACTTCCCATTGGTGATATTGGTTTTAATTATAGAATAAGAACACTTAATCATTATTTTCAACTTCTATAATTGAAATTGATTCACATTGTTGATATGGTATTTTAATCATGGAGTGGAGACTAATTCAGTCGTACTTCACTAGCCCAATGTTCACCAGAAATTTTTCTTTCTGAATGATTTTCTGAACCAATAATCATTGAATATCAGGAATAAACTCAATAATACACCAACACAATTAATACATACACATCATGTTCTCCTTTAATATAACTATTTTCCAAGTATCATACCTCTAGGTATTTAATAGTCCATTATCTTTAGATAATATATAACCATATGTTCAAAAACTCTATCTTAATTGAATGATTGATGACGTCACCTGATGTGTTTCTTAAGAATTTAGCCATCAAAAGCAGGCAACTCGAGTTATTATAACTCAAGGACCATTAACTACTCCAAACAATTAGAAAAATGGCTTAGAACTTTATTTTTTATTGGGAAGCAATTTATTACTGAACTGAGTCAATTTTATGCTATAAAATTGATGTTACATTCGTTTTTTTTAAAATAAATATAATCCTTAGAAGAGTCTCAATTCTAAAGAAAATAAGAATAAAATGAATTATAGGTCAAAGTAGTTTGACTTCTATCTTAAACTTAATTTATTTATAGAATCAAATCAGAGCAATTTCCTTTATTAATTTGGATTTATTGTCAGAAATATTTATGAAGTCCAGTCCTAAGTACAAGGAAGTTCCTAAGGAAGAAGCCGATGGCTTTGCCTGGGCTGTGGAGACTCCTACTTCAGATCCAAGACCATACTACTTCAAGTTCCCCCCATTAAAGGAAAAACAAGTTCGTATCAAGGTACTCTATACATCAATCTGCTATACAGATGTCAAACATGTTCGAAAGGGTCTCTATGGAAATGAACAGCCTGTGTTTCCTGGTCATTAATTAGTGGGATAAATAGTTGAAGTTGGATCAGGGGTCAATTTAAGAAGGCTAGGAGATATTGTTGGAGTTGGATTCATTAAAGGGAGTTGTAATGAGTGTCAATATTGTAAAAAAGGTTACGAACAGAACTGTCCTAATGTTCCTGATAAAAGAACCATGTTTCCTGATATAGGTGGATTTTCAACTCATGTTGATGCTTATGAAGATTGGGCTTTCATCATTCCAAGTGATATTCCATTGCAAAGTGCCCCAGGGTTGATGTGTGCCGGGATGACCATGTTTAATCCGTTAGAAAAACATTGTCAAAAGGGAGATAGTGTGGCCATAGTTGGTATTGGTGGTTTAGGGCATCTAGGACTTCAATTAGCACATAAAATGGGTCTAAAGGTCACTGCAGTAAGCACTTCTCCTGATAAAGAGGAAGATGCTAAAAAATTTGGTGCTGATGATTTCATCCACTCAACTAATGCTAACCTTGCAAAAAATGAGAAAAAATTTGATGCAGTGATTCTTGCAGGAAACGTTCCTGCCTAATAAACCTAAAAATACTTTAAATTAGTTAAGTTTGGAGGAAAGTGCATATCTACCCTTGTATATGGTGATAAGCAACCCTAACTATAATTCTTTGACATTGTAGCTGGTATTTATCTCTTAAAATAGCTCAAAGACAGTTTTTAGTCACTTTAACTGGAGCAAAAGCTCAGTTCTACCGAATGTTATAGTTCTGTGCCTATGAAAATATTCAGACATGTTGTGAAGAGTGGGACTTCAAGGATTTTCCAAAAGCATTCGAGGCAGTTGAGAAGGGGAAACACAAATATAAAATAGTCATGAAAATTCCGGAGAACTTGATAAAATCTTAATGATTATGAAATTATCAGATTATTCGATTCATTGGTATGATAAACAGATTACTGCATTAGGATTATGATCTGGAGTTAATGTATTAGTACTTCTAATAACTAAATTTCTTCTAAGTTTGATGAGACAAGCATAATTACTCCAGTGTTCTTGAGTATAGAGAGTTCAGTCATAAAAACTCCTAAGATTAGGTGAATATTTAGATTATAGTTGAGAAAGGAAGAAATATCCTAACCATAAGTCATACAGGTCATGAGAATAAAAAATATGGTTTAAAAAATAAATGAGATAGCAGTGCTTGGAGAACACACAATATTTAAACTACATCTTCTCTCTTAGTAGTTTTACAATAGTTTATTATCAATTAATTCTGTCAATATAAGTCAACTGCACATCTATGTACTACAAGCATATCTAATAAATAATTACTCATTTCCGTTTATCATATTTATCATAAGAGTTAGAGATATCAGTGCTTTTTCTTTTAAGGACTGTACCCATTCCTAAGTAAGGAGCAATATACTCAAATTTTTTGATCAATTCCTTACTATCAGCATTCTAACTGTTAACATCTTATTTACCGTACTCTAAAAAAGGCTAATTTTGACATCCCATATTTTTTTATTTATCTATTCCTTATATGAGATAATGCCTACTTCTATAAGCTTCTGTAAGAAAAAATGTATGTCTCTGTCAGCTTTGCTGATTAGTTTGAGTATAATGAGTGACCTGTTAAGATAGTTTATCCTTCTTGTAAGTTAATGGATTGCTTTTCATTTTATTAGTCATGATGCTGCGATAATAGTTTGTTTCAAATTGAAACTAATAGAACCTGCTTTTTTCTTACATGATAAGAAAAATAACATCCTGAAGAAAAAGGTTCCGAATGAGATGATTAAATAGTCTTTCAAGTTTAGAAAAGTTTTTTTCGTTTTGTTTCTATTTCGTTACAATAGCTAAAGTCTGAATAATTTAGTTTAAAGAAATTAAAGAAAGGAAAATATATAAATATTTTACTTTAAGAAGAGGCTCACAAACATTGATTCCTGATAATACTTATATACATAATATTCCCATTTAGAGATTAGAATTTGCTTTTGGAAAGCAAATAGTTCCTTATCATATTCCAACTAGCATAAAGCATTGTTTTCTAAATGAAGCACCTTTCTTCAAGTTTTTCTCAACCAAAGGGCTTTTTTGTCATATGATTCTGTTTGTAAATTTATTAATTCGGCTGAGGAAACTATTCAAAATTAAATTCTCACAAATATAAGACTAAATAAGGTATTAATGCCAATTGTTCTGAAGGCCATGAAGCTGATCTTGTTTGCTCCAATTAGCATTGCTAGAAATCAGCTGTAGTGTGTCACATCAAAAATTACAAGTGTCGAAAGACCAGTCATGCTGAATACCCATTGATGTTTATATAAACTCTGTGGGAAAATCTATAGAACAGACATTTAAAGAATTTTTTGTTGACTGTGAAGTCTCGGATTCTTGATTAGATTGATAAACTCTATCTAGATTGGATAGAGCACTTTTCATTAACCAGACAAGAGCTGATTTAATACAAGATAATATTATGGGCTGCCCAGAGAGGAAAGTTTATGAGCAGATTAAATCAATGAATTATATTTACGTAATTTATAACCTATCTGATAGTCTGACCCTAATGAGAGAATCAAATCGCTCATTGGAAAGAAGAATAGATAGCATACTAAGTTAATATGTTTAATTAAAACAAGCCAAGAATGCACGAAGAGGATATTTTCATTTGAATTCATCTGGTTGTTTGAAATAGCTAAATAGACAAATATTAGTCTGCAAGAACAGCTCTTTTAAAAGATTAGATTCAGTATTTTGAGTGAAATCAAATAATAGAACTCTTCTAATACTAAACTTTCTTATTTTATATTGATTTAGATAGAATATGATCTCTACTGATTTCAATGGACTTCAATATTCCATCCTCTTTCTCAATTAGCTGTTCATGTGAATTTAATTTTTATATTTTTTATGATTATTTTCTTTGCATTTTCAGAGTTTACCCTAATCCATCCATTTTAAAGATTATTGATTGAATCATACTAAGCTGTCGCAATTAAAGTTATTCTTTTTATAACTTTAATATAATGCAAGTATCTCTTGGTGACAAGGAATTTACTAAAGAGGAATTGCATCAAGCAGTGAGGTATTTGGTCGAGCATAATGTGTTCATGGGAGCATTTCAGTCAAAAGGATCACATAGTTCTAAAGTCATTAAGCACGAAGGGGACTACACTAAAATCAAAGGGAAAATAATTGCTATGACAGAAATTTAAGATCACAACACTTCAGATTAGATGTTCAAAAAGATTAAAAGGAACTGTCAGGTTTTGATTTAAATACTACCTGAATTTTCAGAGATTGAATTAAGCAAGGTTGGGGTTCTCTTGGATTTTACTGATCGAGATCTTTATTATTGATTTAAAGCTAAATATCAATGAATTCAGTATCAATAAAGATTTAGACTTTCTCTCTTTGATTTTTGATCCAACAACCTTAGTCATATTTCTTTTTTTTTGATACCTTTTCTATTTGTTTTTTTGATTTCCTCTTTCTGTCTCTTTTTAGCTTTAGGTTACTCTTTCTTTGGGTATACTTAGCCGCATCTAGATCTTCTTCATGGGTTGGGTCCTATTCCATTATATTCATTTTCTTTGCTTTTTGAGGTCTCTTTATCCCTTAGTCATCCTATTATTTATATCTTGTATGCTTGATTATGTCCCTTTCTTAGGGGATGTTCTCTCCTTTAATTCCTCTTGCTGAAATACCTCTGAGCTTCCTGATCAGATGAATATCTAATTGAGTCTGATTTTATCCAAGATTTTCATACTAATAAGCCTATCAAAGAGTAAGTTGTATTATTTCCTTGGTGCAAATTATGGACTTTTCTAACAACTGGATGAAATGAAGATTTATTTCCTCCAAAATTAGTCTCAACGAAGCATATTTGGTTGTAAATTAAAAAGCAAAAGGTAGAAATATTGATCACAATACATCATCACTCATCAAATATTTCAGCAACCAACCTATGGCACTTATTTTTAATGAATTTCTTGACTCTTTCACTCTCTATCATGAAACTGGATTGGCCTACAATGCTTATTGAAAGTTACTCCAACTTTTCAGGTAAATTAATTATAAAATCGACATAGATGTAAGTAATGCCTAGCTGGCCTAATTGAAGATGTTGGACTTCTGACATTATATGCTCAGCGATACTAATCTATTGAAAGGTTGCATTATCCAACTCTTGAATTAATTGCAATATGGGATTTGTTGAATAGTTAGGGAAGTTCCTCATAATCTCAGCAGCTTCAGATTACTCTACATTAGTTAGAATCATGCTTATTCCTACAGTTAATCAATAATACTGTTGCTTTGTGAGGGAAAGTCCAGAAGAATATCCTATTCTGGCTTAAGTGGAATCTTGACTTAATTTGTTCATATTTTATTCCAAAAATTCATTGTTATTGTACCCTTGAAGAATATAAAAAGCAGTCTATATAATTCTGAAAATGTTTGATATTTTTATATCGTAATGGCTAACATAGTTAGATCTCATCTGGGTCTCTATTTTATTTGGATCTCAGAATAAAAGATCGTTGTCTTATTTAGTTGGACTCTATTCGTACTATTCTCATTTGTTAAATGTATGCTGTTTATATTCTTTAATATTCACTTTTCATACAAGATTTTTAAATAATAACTCAATTAAAACACGACATGAATCCATCCTAGCAAAGTAGAAGCCCCACTAAGGTGACCAAATAAACTAAAATCTATAGGTAATTCAATTAATAATTTAGGAGGCCAATAAGATCATATCTTAAACCACCAGTTCATATCAACCCTAACAAATTACCCTTGGATTTTTTTCAGGCCAATAAGAAATATACTTGGATAAAAAGTGAAGTTCAAAGTGCAGGAAAGAATGAAGAGGACTCCGCAGACAAAAGGATCAACATTACCGAAAGGAAAATAATCAGTTAACAAAAAATGGATTTAAATTAAATAGAAGAACCAATGCCAGAAGCAAATATAACATCATTCTTGGAGTCAACAACAATGAATAACCAGAAGATCTCTATCAATAGCCTACCAAAATACAACCGAACAAAAAAGAAAACCAATTTAATTTAAATTCTAATAGCCTTGGAACATCTATCGAAATATCAGATACCGTATTTAAAATCCAAATGACCCCTCCTCCAATTTACTCACCACTGAAAGACCCAACAACAAAGTTAATGAAACAGTATATCCTAATGCTAAATTTTTTGAGTGCACCTTTGCAGCTGAACAGTTCCCCGTCAAGAAGCGCACAGAAACTCGACCAATTCGATCCAATAGATTCAATGTAAAACCATTAGAAGGCAGGCAAAAAAGAATAGAATCAGAGAAAAACAGAAATTTTATTAATTTTAGGATATTTTAAGGGAATAACTTAAAATATGCTGTATTCAACGAAACCCTAACACTCGATTTATTACAACAGAAGAAGGTAACGTTGTTACCTCCTATTAAGATTCCTAAATGATTCAATATGCGATATTGGAATTTTTATATCATTGAATCATTTTTGGACTGCTTAAATTTATCTTGATTTCTTTGGTCATTTGATCAATCTCTTCAGTCTTCTTCCCTAACTCTTCTTTGTCTCCTTAATTTTTCCCTCGATCAAGGCAACCATACCCTTTAATCCAGAAATAGTTTCAACTAGATCTGGAGCAGGAACCAATGGAATCCAGTTGACTTCAATATCCTCTTATGGTCGGTCGTATTTGGACGAGATATTGTACTCCAGACCAGTATAATCAGTAGAACTCTTATTTTCCAAGCAATATATATAAAATACATAATTCCATAGGTAATGTTGTTTTTAAATGTGAGTTTTAAAGTTTCTACCTTCTTTCTCGAGGTCTTTACGCTCAATGTTACATATATAGCAGAATTATTCCTTATCGTGTTGAATTTATTCTTTTTTAGCTCGAAGTTCTCCAAAAGCACCGAGCATCAAACTCTCCATAATGTTGTTAAATAAAATAACAAAGAAAGTAGCGTAAATAGTATCATATATAAACCTAGTACTTTCAAAAGTCTCCATTGAATTAAGAACCACACCTGACACATAGAGCTTCAGTATACAACCAAGCATACCATCACACATCTCCTGAACTTGAGCATCTTCTGAATAAATATTCTGCAAGTAGTTACTAAAGGTGATCGTACAGAATATGAAGGTAAATATAACTGCCATGAGACTTGCATAAAACAGTTCTTTGAATTTGGATGCTACTGCTGAAAAAATATTGCCGAGAATCTGGAAGTTACAAATGATATCAATTAGGTGGAGGAAAAACAAGGAAGGCTCAACAAAAGTACCAAAGAATGATATCAACACAAAAATAAATAAGCGGTGAAATTCTCCAGTAGTGAAGATATCTCTCTATTCTTCTTCTAACCCCATTTTTTAAAACATTTTCAACACTACCTCATCATATTTACCTATTACTGTCGATTTAAGTTGTTTCAGCTTTGAAAATTGTTCTTTTTAAGGTGGCTATTTCTGTTCTTCCTAATTGGGCTCAGAATTAGACTGTGCTTGTTATTATGACTTTCCACCACCTCTTTGTGGTTTATACCAGCGCTTCAAATTATACCAATAATAGGCATGGACTAAACTCATCACCAATTGGAGCACAGATAGGATGCTTCTGCCAGCATTAATATACCATGAGGAGACAAAATGACTTTCTCCATATTCAACATAGGCCTCATAGAAAAAAAGCATATACAAGCATATCATCACTGAAAGCACAGCAGAAACATTATAACTCTCATTTAAGTCCTTTTCAGATATATTGTGCACTTTTTCCAATTTATAACTTTCATTCATTGATTTCTTGAGGGCAGGTATGTACCCAAGCAATGACCTTATTTTATCCTGATGGGTACCTCGCTCAACCTCATTCATAATATAATCCCTTAAACCCCTTGAAAGACTAGCAAAGACTGGGTGTTTAGGGAAATAGATAGTTTGTAATACACCCTGTTCATCTTGGATTTAGATATTAAGAAGACAATTTTCAAGTTCCTGATAGAGATCTTCTTTTTATGATTTCAGCCTTTTATAGTTGTCATAGATTCGACTACCAGAAATATCTGCATCACCTTGTTCTTTTTCTTCCCTGAATTTGTCAGCTATTTTTTTGTATACGGTGATAATCTTCAGGATAATACTTAGATCTTCACTGAAGATCTCAACTGCTAGTTGTTCTTCATCTTCTTTTTGAATACTATGATCTTGAATGTATTGTTGGAGTGAGGGTGCATCTGTTATTTCCATTTTGTTAAGTTTATTTTCTAAGAGATCAGTTAAGAATCTAGGTTAGAGCTTTGAATCAAGATAGGTAAATATTTTCTTTTCATTACCCTCAAAATTGCTCAAAATTATATCAACTGCTTTGAAGTAGATTTACTCGAGAACACTATTATCGTCTTTAAACCCTCTCTTCTACAGATTCTCGGCCTTTAAGAAATTTTAGTGCATTTGACATAGATCTTCGAAGAAACTAGAACTCATTAAGGATTCTTGGTTATCTTTGATTGGTATTTGGGTGACTTCGTTGATGAACTCCATAAGGTATTTGGGTACTTGTTCAATGGATGAACAAATCATATCAAACAGATTTCTTAATTCCTTCGTAGTAATTGTTATAAAGTTAATGGAGTTGACATTGTCTTGATACCTAATAAAGTTTTTCCCATCTTGATGGTCATTTTCACACATTAGTTGCATAAATCTAAATGCTCTGCGATAGGTATCTTCACATTCCTTCCGATAAATCTCTTAGTTAGCAGTGTTGGGTTCGAACACGTTTTTTCTTCGACATATTTTCATTCCAGTATCATAGTAGTCATAGTTATCTAAGGTATTAACAACAAATTTATCTGCCTCATTTTTTTAAAATGATTGTTCATTGTCATCATGAATGTTCTTTCTAATCAGACTACCTAGCTTTTCAATTAGTTTATTCAAGTTCACCATGACTTTATTCTGTTAATCTTCTTTGAGTTTTTCAAGGATACTTTTTTGATTTTCAGTATGTCCACCCAACAAAAATGAAATGCCACAGAGCAAAGTTGCATTAGCTAAGGGGATGTTGTCGACTATATTTTACTTTAGTAAATCACAAATGAATATGCCTACTTTCCTCTGTCTTAATTAATCTTGTAAGGCATTAATAGGTTACTTAGCTTAATTTTCCCAATCATCTGCTTCCCATTAGTCGATTTCCTTCCTAGGACCTTTTAAGGATGTATTAGTCTGCTCAAAAATACTTGTTATCGATCTAAGAAAGAATAATTTAAGTTCTGGAGTGATGGATTCAGCATTTTTGGAGTTAATTGTAATGAGCTCTTCGATGTATTGGAACATGCTTTCATTAGAACCTTAAGTCAAATCCTTGAATTTGCATTGATAGGAGCTAAGCAAGTATTCATTAACTTAAGGAGACAGCTTAATAGCATCAATTAGTTTAACAAATTTATATTGAATTTATTCATCCATATTGGTGAAATTCCTCTTTTCTCTGGTTAAGATTTCCTTTAATTTAGACTTTAGCCTTTCCTTATTGGGTGGTTATTGATCTTCATCTTCTTCTGGAGATTCATTGATCTATAGCAAATAAGTTAAAGGTTATGTTGATTTTATTTTTTCTTAATTGATCTAGCCAATGTAGAATTCTTAAATAGTTCCCTTTAGAATGCATTATATCAGTTTTTTTCGGTTTTTTTATGGGAGAGTAGATTTTCTAAGTCCAAAAATACCTATTCCTTATTCTAGGACCCTCGGATCAAATTCATTGATAATATTTCTTAATTTCCCTAAGAGATATTTGATAAGTGAAGTGGTGTAGATGTTCTTATGAATCATAAAATAATTCTTGATGCATCCTAATCTTTCTGTGATTTTGATAAAACTCTTGGGAATTGTAAAGGGAGGTGTCATTTGCTGGAATATGGAAATTTTAAGTTCTTCTTCTCTCTTTTTGGAAGCTAGTAATTCATAAAGAGTAATTAAATTCTCCTCTAAGTTTAAATAGAGATAAGACTAAACATAACTGAACCTAACTGGATTGTCAAACAATTGCTCTTCATAGGCCTGAACATTATCACTCAGTTTAACCTTCAAAAACTCATCTAAGTCATAAATGATATTGTCAATTTCTTTTTCTAGGATGGTCTTGGTAAAGGAAGTAATATCCGGTTGGAAATAGTACATTCGATTCAACAATGCACGCATGTTTCTCTTTAAGGCCCAACTTCTACCAGTTTTTTCAATACTACTCGCTAACAGGTCGAATGGAAACCTTTTGATTAATTTTCCAATATTCACAGTATTGTTGCCATCAATGAGACAGCTCATGATTTGAAAGTATGTCTCGTAATAGACCATTTAGGGACTTCTAATAATTTTAACCTTAACTCCTTCCCGATAGTTGGTATGTTAGTATTATGAGGCAAGTTCATAAATTTTTTGTATACTTAAATCTTCCTTTTTTATGAGGATTTGCTCATAGTCATCATCTTGCATGATTTTGAGTATTTTGATTTGATTAGATTCGAGGGGCTTTTCATTGCAATAGATCAAGTATCTGAAGAAATCAAGTAGTTTAGCCTTATAGAAGGACTCAGTAGTTTAGAGGAGATTAATACGGTCACAAATATAAGTAGTTATCTCAACTATTTGTGTTTCTTGGTAGAGCATTGATTTGTTATTGTCATAGATTTCTTTAAGGAAATCAACGCAGCCAACATTGGTATTTAAGTGATGGAACATGCTTGGTAGGTATATGATTACCTACCTCTTAATATCGTTGTAATTTTCAATTAAATTCAAGAGAAACTTATAGCAGAGATGTAATAGTTTTAAGGCAAGGATTTTTTCTTCTCTTTAGTCTTCATCTTCGGGCAATTATCTGAAATTTAAAATATACTGTAGAACTTTCTTGTGGATATCAGTAGCATCGACTACCTTCTGTTTCATCAAATCAGATGAGGCTCTTTCTTCAGTGAAATTGATTAGTTTATCATTTGAGGCAAGATTGGCAAAGACTGAGGAAGAGTCTAGGGTTGGTAGAACCTTGATATTTTTTATTTAATTTTCAGATTTCATCAGTTAACTGATCATGTATAGGTCTTGCATTACTCCAGTATTCTCAATATCATATGGATCAGAGTTACTTTTCCAAACCATAAAGTAATTCTGTTCCTGTGTTGCAAATTCAACATTGACAGTATTAGGATCTTCTAAGAGAAAAAATTTGTTTCTTCTTGCTTCGATATAACGACTTAGTTAAATTTTTATATCTTAACAGAGAAATATTTGATAGGAAAACTTCACCATTTCCATTCTTTTTGACTCTAAAATTCTCTGGAAAATGCTGAAAGATTACGAAGTTAGTTCTGGGTTACCATACTTAGCTAATTCCATCATAATATTACACACTTAGACTTCTAATAGAGGTGCCCATTCTTAATTCTCTTCTTAATTAATTGTTTCGATGAAGTTTATACCAAATTACATCTTCTTAACATTGAATTTTGGTTGTTCCCTGAGGCTAGGTTTCTTGACAGGAAGTTCGAATTTCTTAAATGATTTACAGATTCTTTTGACTGTAAGATCTGTATCATAATCAGCAATGTACTGAATGATACGAATGCATTCCAGCTTACATTTGATCATGAATAGATTATTAGTAGATTCTTTTGTACATTTTTCGTGGTTAAAATTTGTTGGAGCCTTAATAATTGATAGAACATGATTCAGAATCTATCTCAAGTCATCTTTCTTCTCAAAAAAGCCTAGATTCAAGCACTATCTGAAAAAGTTCAGCACTTCATACAAACATATATTTGTATTAAGATTTGTTGATTGTATTGGCTGTTGTTTTTCGAGTATTCCCATCATTGTCCCGATTATGTGTCTTAAGTGGCTTTCCCATGGTTTCAAAGGACTAAGAGTGCTATTGATGGTTATCTATTCAGTATCAATAGTGGTGTAATTGATCATTCTTTTCTGTCTTTCAATAGGATAGAATGTTTCTTCCTCAATATAGAGATAGTGAATAATTCTGATGATGGGAGCTTCTGCCTCATCCAAGTATTCATTAAGAAGTAGTTCATTGAGTACCTCCAATGGGAAGTAGTGAACTAATTATTTCTAAGTGATCTTATTCCTACCTTCAGTCAGATCCGCAATCAAGTGTAAATAAGTGACAAAATAGTCCCAAGCTAGATTATCTTTATTATTATGACTTTATATAAGATAATCCTTGAATAATTTCCATTAAGATCCAGTCTTATCTACTGGAGCTCTACAACAAATATCCAGACCTTCTTTCTTGAATTCAATGAAATATTTTCTACCCTCCTCCTTATCATAGAGTTCATTAATAAAGGTTTTCAATATTTTACCTTGATTTTCAGTATTAACTTTCCCAGAAACAATACAGAATAGTCTAAAGATTGATAGAAACTTTTTCTCATAGAATTTACTCTTGCTCTTAGGGTTCTAATTATCATAGTTGATCATCTTCTCAGTTAAACAACTACACAATTTTTCACTAATCAGATTATCAACAAAAAAAGTATTATCCCTGAGGAGTTCTTAGAGGGTTTCTAGACGACAAGGTTCTTCTGATTCAGCTACATCATCAATAATGAATAAAATCCACTGAGTAACATGTACTTTAAACAGATAATTATTCCTAATGAGCTCAATAATAACTGAGTAACAAGTGTTGTAGAGTTCCTGAAATTTCTCCTTAGAATAGGGGTCATCTGAAAAGATTTTTTCTTGATTATTTACTCTCATATAGAATAGTAGCTTAAATAATAACTCACTCAGACCTAAATCCTTACAAATATCCTGGCGACTCTTTAATGGTTTAATATGTTCCTCATCAGCATCTTCAGGGTTCAAATCCTTTAAAAACTTCTTAATTTCGCTGATTTTAGCAGTCATCTGTCCAATCCTCAAATAATTAACTTTTTTCGCAGCCTCAGTAGCTCCATCCTTTAAATCATCAATTAACTCGATGATTTTTCCATGAAAAGATAAGGCAAACAGCAGATTCTTCTTTAACTCGTCATCTATTTCCATAATGATAAAGCAATGCTTAGAAAAGTTACTACTAAAATGGAGTTACTTCTCTACACAATCTAATTCATTATTTCTCATTCTTTTGAGCTTCCTCAGGTCTAATCTAGAATCAGTTTTAAGCTCTTACTTTCTCTCTGATCTGGCCAAATCTTCACTCATTTGTGAACTTAAAATATCGACAGTTTTATTGCCCCAACATAGATTCACACACTATCTTGAGTTTATGATTCCACCTGCTTTTTTCGCCATTTTAAGTTCAATAATACCAATATTCATGTTTTTTTCTTGATTTTTATCCTAAACTAAGTCTATATAAGCTTCACTTGATCTTTAACCTTCCTTTCCCGAAGTTATATCAATCAATTTAGGCACTTCGATGATAGTAGGTGATATGGAATTTTAGAGCATGATTTCCCTCGTCCCCCTGCCTAGGGTCATTCCTGACATTAGGTGTCTGAGAATATACCTATTCTAACCACCACCTAATTTTTTATCTTTATGTTCCTCAATTTCCCATAGGCAGTTATAAAAAGATAACTCTCCTGAAGTTTCTTCTTTAGGTTCATTCAAAATGAGAAATTAGGAGTTTGAAGCTGATAGAACACCATTTTTTTAGGTATGGCTCAGGTATACTATATCATGCTGGATTAATTATGTATTGTTGATATCCTTGAAGTGTATTTCAAATTTCCATGGCATGGGGGCATCTTGGTCTTCTGATAAATCAACAAAATATGTCACAGTTTCAAATACACTTGATATTTTACTGGGTTTCTTGACTGGAATATCATAACTACTATCTGCTTCTATGCTTTTTTTCTTGAAAAGATCACCTATACTATAATTTTTGCTGTTACTTTTAGTTTTTTCATTCTTCTTGCTGCCTAATTTTTCGAAGGTAAGATAACCATTATTGTTGATATTTTGAATGATCACTGGTGAATCAAAAGGTATGAACATTCCATCAAACTCATAAGATCTAAATGGCTCTAGCTTGAAGATAATAGCCTGTGAGTAATTGGCTGAGACTTCAACTCCAAATGCTCCATTGCTGCCATCTGAGGGTTTAATAGTACCAGATAGATATGTCTCAGAATCAATATGTTTAAAAATTACCAAACTTCCAAAAGTAACTTTTTCCTTATCTTTACTATAATAAATCTTAAAAATCATACTTTTGTTGACTAAGTTTGAATTGTTCTACTTCTGATTTGGCTTTCATTTCAAGGATATTTAAACTACCTTGTTAGCCTTGCTCACTCTCTTTTAATTTAGTTAGTTCATCATTGATTTCAAAGTTAGCTGCTGGTAGAATTTGGAAGATGCCATTACGATAATTTTTGAAATATAAGATATCATCACCATTGCATGTTTCATACTTAACTTTTGTATCAGCAAAACCCTTAACAGTCATCATTCCCTCATCAGGATAGGATTTAAATCCCATAATCAAAATCCCTTGGCAATAGCGTAAATGTTTATCCTTTTAATCTTTAGACATTTAACAAGATATGTACCGATATCAATAAATTATAACAATTAAATACACTCAATAACTTGTCAGAAAGACATACTTCTTCATTGAATGGCAGGACGTCCAATTCCTCATAGTCTGAAGGGAGTTTCTAGAATTTATTCAATACCTTACCAATGGGTGAATGTGTGCTATTCATTACAGAGTGAGTGGATTAGAATCACGCCAAGCAAAATCAGATGATATTTTAGGGATTTATTTTTTCTTTAATGGGAAAAAAGTGAATAAATATCTGCAAAGGAAAAATTTATGAAAAAGTAAACTTTACAGGTATATAATATTCAGACCGAAGTACTTAAGTCTTATGAAAGACTAGAAAAAGGAGACTATCATAATTATATATTGATCTTCGGCATGATCATCAATTCATCTGTTTCTTATAGGATTGATAAGGTTGTTGTTGCTGTTGTGGGAGTTGGATGGGAGCTGGACCTACATTTTGTTTCTTTTTTTCCTGCTTAATTTCATTATCAAATTCCATTAATTCATCATCTAATTCATCTTCATCAACATCCATATCATAATCTCTCGACATCATTTCATTCACATAGTCAGCTTGAAATTTCATGTCCAGCATCTAGTCCTGAATGTCTTCCATTTTATCAATGTCTATCTTTTTGATTTGTTGTTTTTGCTCATTAAGAGCATGTTCCATGGTGTTCACCTATTTGATAAGCTATATGATACCATTTATTTTTGATTGGATATTTGCTAGGCGGTCATGTTGGCTTTTTCAATGATCATTTGTTGGTTGTAATATTGTTTGAGTTGGTTATCATAGGTCTTTTTCTTTTTGAGAGCCATCATACACTTTTGTTTATACATATCCTTAGTGGAGCCCTTCGATTCATTAGCTTTTTTAAGGTATTCCTTGGCTTATGCTTCTAGTTTTATAATGGCTTGCTCTAGCTCATTAATTTTAATGTTAAGCTTTGATAACCTCTTTAGTACCTTTTCTGATTGAGAACTCAGCTTATTATTGGTCTTCATCAAATAATATGAATTTAAAGAATAAAGGAGGATTCAGTACATCTTTGATATAATTATCATACTTTAATTTAAAACTGTTAAGGATCTTATTCTCATCACAATCATCCACTACTGGACAATAAAATAATTAATTAAAATTACTTATTGAAACGGTTCTTTTAATTGAGGTTAAGGGAATTTCCTTGAAATAAAAGTAAAATCTTCCTATTAAGCAGGTAATTAACCTCATTTTCTATTTAAGTATTTTAGGTCATCGTTTAAGATATTATAATTACATGGGCAAAAGAACTTTAACCAATCAGTCTAGATAGACTAATTCCATGAAAAAAAGATTAAAAAAACTGCACTTTAAGAAGCAAAATTTTAAAAAGACAAGCCATACGACTAAGCTTCATATAGCGAAGAAAAAGAGCCGACATCTCACAAAATCTGGAAAAAATAAGACTCTTAAGGATTAAAGAGATCCAACGGTCAGAAAGATTTCTGGGCGTCCACATAATGATTAAAAATAATTGGCATTTATGAATAGTTCTAGTGTTAGCCTTTACATAAAGACTATTGTCCATCAAAGTCTATTTTAAGAAGCCTTGGTCAGAATGAATGATAATCTTTCAGTGTACACTTGGAAAGAAGCTAAATGTGCCAAAGATGAAGTATTTTTATTGAAAATTGAGCATATCCTGAAGAACTATTTGCTATTTGAGGGATGCTTTGAAGATGAATTAGAAGCGGTTCCAGGTTTCAACTTAGGCTATTTATTCTATCAGTTAAAGAAAGAGAGATATGTTAATTTCTCATGGACAGACATTCAAAATATTCTATTAGTGCTTTTAAGGTACTATTAGATTATAGCACAGTTAACAACAGTTATTAAGTGAAAAGGTGGTAAAATTTCTCTAGAACTCAGAGAAATTCATCAAAAAACTTCTTAGCAAAGCTCTTCATAAAGTACCATCTATTGAATAAAATGAACTTCCAAAGAAACTACCAATTTTGAAAGCCAAGAGTCTGGATGAAAAGTTTGGGGATGAAGCCAAACTTCTGGGAAAAGAACTGTTGAATCCATCAAGAATTGCATTTGAGTTGGCCAACTATATTGTATACTCTCTAGAAAAGTCAGGTGCAACCTATAAGTAATGATCCTTTTCTGAATTTACATATGCAATAAAAATAAGAATAGATGAAATTTATAAAGGAACGCTATATTGATGTTTTTGAGGAACCTAAATCAGAATTAGGTGAGAAATCCTTCTCCTCAAGAGAATCAATGAAGCTTAATAAACTCAACCCTGAAACCAACTTCCAAGCTCTTCATAATCTAAAGCAATCTCAAGATTAAGTAGCTTTGCTCAAGCATCGACTATCAGTTCTTAAACTTCAAGAAGACAAAAATATCAATAGAGTCAACGAAAATCAAAGAAAAATACATATGCACTATCATATACAAAATTTAGCTTATCAGGATAAAGAAAGGAAAAGAAAACATCTTGATGAAGTCAAACAATGTCTGTAATTAACCAGATAATTAAATGAAAAGGAAAAATCTAACCGAAAAGCAAACATCAAAGAAGCAAGATAGCTAGTCCACCAATGGAAGGAGAGGGATTACAGGGACACCAAAAATGCTAGTATGGATATGGCTAACAATATTAAGGAATTTAAATAGCAGGAATATCTTCAGAAAAAACATAAAAAGGAGGAAATTGTTCTTATGGAAGCAAACATTCAAGCCAACATCCAAGCAGCCAAAACTAAAAAAAAGGGAGACATATATGCCATTAAGGCCTTAGATAGTTCCAAAATGTATTAGAAGTAAAAATAAAGGAGGCAAGAATTGGAATAAATTAGCAAAATTGAAGCCTAAATGGTACAAAGGCAGTCTATCAGCAAGGTTATATGCTAGGAAAGCCTCAAGAAACTAGAAAAAGCCAGAAATAAATCAAATAAAACATATAGAAGTCAAGAAAGATCAACTTCCTCAAAAACTGAGAATGGCTTACCTGATATTATCAAGAGGGGAGGTACCCAATTAGTTATTATATGATGTTAATAATAATTCTTTCTCATTGATTGTGTTAATTTAAAGTCATTACTGGAGAGCAAGGATTATTATATTATAGTTGATTTAAATGGAAGATACTTCAATAGTTCCCTCATAAAGTTTTGCCCCGCTACTACAGAAGCTTGCTGACAATAAGATTGACCAGAAGACCATGAAATTAAAAATAGATAAGTTGTTTGAGATAACTTCAAGCAATGAAAGGGAATATTTACCCTATGTTGTTGAAGCTTATGAATGGATACAATTAGCTAATCAAGTCCCATTATCAGAGTTCCTGGCATCTGAGAAAGCTGAAAAGTATTTTCTAGAGGAGTTTATTGGGTTATGTGTGAAGAATATGGTTATCTGTAAAAAATTTACCTTTAAGACAATGATGTCCTATACCTAAAAAATGATGGAGGAAGGATTAAGAGTATTTAAGAAGTTTTTCACCTGCCTAGACAAATACCCTGCTCTTACCAATATCTTGAAACATATTTTTGATGCTGATAAGGCCTTTTATAAAATTAACTATGTAAATGACTTCACTAGTCTGGTACTCACCCATTTAAACATAGATAGTTCAACCAACTGAGAAAGAAAGTGAAGAATATGAGACCTTTATCTCTAACTTATCAAGTGGAGATAGAGTTGAAGTTCTTAAAAAATAACTCCATTCCAAAAGGGCAACATGGCTACCTGCAACTGTTAAAAAATGTTCCCATACTAATGTTATTGTTAATGTTGATTATGAAAAAGCGAATAAACTCTTTGAAAGGAAAAGTCATCATATTGCTCCTCTTGGTACCCATCAATAATTCTATGATTGGAGATTCACCCTCCAAAAAGGGGACAAAGTAGATTTCTAGCAACATCCAAGTAACTGGATCCAGTATCCCATTTTATAGTGCCGAGAAAGATAAATAGATGAATTAAAGATTTTTGAAGTAAAACTCAAAGAGTGGGAGTATGAATAGGAATGGATTTCCGTAACTGATCCCAGAATCCAAAAAAAAGGAACTATTATCAACTCAGAAGATGGGAATTTTTCATCATAGTCCTATATAGATGACTTTAATGATATGCTTTTCGATGAAAAAGTGGTCAACATTGCAGTGACCCGTTATGAATCAGTCAGATCACAGTTATTTATTGATTTGATGATATTTGCCCACAAGGAATTAAACCTATATGAGTCTATTGCTACTGCTGTACAAGAAGGACAATTTGGTATTGAAGCTACGACTAATTTAATTGGTTTTATCTATGCGGTTCATAATATGTTTCATAGGAAATTTGCTCTAGATTACCTAAATAGGTTAACTCTATCAATGTTACATTATGTGGAGGTGTTAGATGAGATAGCTATTCGAAATTTCTCCAAGGAAAGATATGAAATTGTTTCTACAGCAATTTTGGATTTTCTTAGAAGACTGAAACCTAGTGAAGAGAGGAAAAAAATTGTAGAGGAACTTCAAAGAAAACTAATACTTCGATTTTTATATTCAGATTTCTTAGATAGGAAACTTCAAGCAGTTACAATCAATGCTAACATCCATGTTCAGAAATACTAAAAATTCCTTTTCGATCTACACCATGAAAGAACTCAAAGAATGGATTCAAAAGAATAAAATTATCCCATGTATTTTTAATGAAAAATCACATGAAGAGCTAATTAATAGATCTACTGATTTCATGAACTACTTCCTGAGGAGCAACCCGGAAATGGAAGAAATATAGATATTTCTAGAGTGGAACGAACCAATTATTAAACTGGTCAGTGACCTGTTTGAGTCATTTCCAGCTGAGTTCCAGAATAGAATAGTAGACAAAATTAAATAGAGACCTAAAGTTATTAATAAGGATGCATTAAAGATTATCAAGAGTACCGCTGCTTGTGAATCATGGTTGTTAAAGAATGGTGGATAGGGATGGGTCTAGGTTGTAAGAGATAAATATTAAAGAAAAACTGATATTATTGAGGTTTTCTAACAGGATTTCGAAGTAGTTATGAAAATAACTGCCTAAATCACCGATTCCTACTAGTATAAGTTTAAAAGTGACTATCTGTCTTATCTACATGAAATCAATTATATAGGTAAAATCCTAGCGGATGAAAAAATTGATCTTAAGAGTAAACTTGATTTTGCTGCTGTAGCCATTGAACCAATGACTAAAATCACCACTCAGACATTCTAAGCTATTCTTCCCTTCACCAGAGAAATCAATGATTCATTACCACCAGAGTATCAAGAATTTTTTGTTAAACTACTCGAAAAATTGAACAAAAAAAACATAAAAATACTGTTTTAGAGTAACTTTTCTGAATTAGAGCAATTACAGAGCTTAGGTATGGGACAATACAATCTCTTCAAGAATTGTATTATGGCCCTAAATGAAGAAAAAGGCTTTATTGAGCGTTGCCATAGCTTAAAATCTGGTCATCATAGAAGGGAAAAGGAAACCGTAGTGGAAATTCATGTGAATCCGAATGAATTGATTGGAATGTCCCAACTCCTTCAGATTATTTTTAATAATAAATGTCTAGCTGTTACGGAAAAAGCTCTTCAATTAATAGGCTACCTTTTTGATTGTTTAAGTCCAGCTCTCTAAGAATATGCTATCAAATTCAAAAGTAATTTCCTTAATACCTGCCTTGAAAAGTTCTACTAGACCAAGGATTAACAGGAAAAATATTTGGTTATTCTGACCAAATTGATGAATTAATCATAGAAGGAGGGATGTGATCCCGAGCCTTCAGTTGCAGCTTTGTTTCCTGTCGATACTATCAAGTATACCGTTATTGATCATTTCAATGTCAACAAGAATAAGTTCCTACTGACAGTTCCTTCAAACTTAACCTTATATGAACTAAGAGGACATATTGGAAGGACTATCAATGCTTATATCCATTAAATGAAAATTATGGTCAATGATGAATAATTAGATCCTCGCCTGAATGGACATATCATTCATACTTTGAAACTAGAAGGAGATTTAATTGTTCAAAAGAAAGTCTATATAGAAAGGGTAGGTTTGTTAGAGGATGCCAAGTTAACTTAAAAGGCGAAGATAATCCTCAAAAATATTTTCCGGGAATACAGTAGTCTTGGATATATGTCTAAACAACAATGTCAAAAATATCATCAGAAGTGTGTAGGTGAGGTAACATCTATGGCTGAAAGTAGAGTTGATAAAATATATGAATAGCATGATACTGATAAGGATGGTTATCTCTTGGAAGATGATTTTGTGAAATTCTATTAAAATTCAGCCAAAAGAAGATAAGGAATTGTCTGGAATAACTTAGAGACCTTTGGTGTTAGGAATGATCTATTACTGCTTCATGATCAATAAATCACCTACCCAGATCCTACCGTCATTATCAGAAACCTCCTCTACCAAAATGATACCTTTATGTCCAGAGTATTCTAACTATTGTCAGATCCTGATGAAAAACTCAATTTGGTTGCTTGGAATTTCCTTTCCCGGTTACCCTTGGTAAAGAAACCACACTCAAAGTTGGATTTAACCAAAAAGTATTCATTTAGATACTGGTTATATATGGTGGATACATTGAAAAACTAGGCTACCATTGACGATAAGGTACTACAACATATTATGGGGGAAGATATTGAAACTCAGTGCATAGGGTTAAAGGTAGCCCTAAAAAGTGATAACATCTCATTGGATATTTTCAGGAATTTGATGAAGAATTCAAGTGTTATCAATCAATCTGACCAGCTAGATTTCTACCATAAGGTCATCCTTAACTATTCTCTTAAACTTATTGAGAAGGGAGTGAAATAGATACCTGCCACCAGGTAGTAATACCTTAGCAATCAAAAATATAACAATCTATTTAGTTCTGGTTTAATGTCACCCAATACTGAGATTAGACTCATGTATTGTGACACAATTTCTTCCCTGATGGAAGGATCAATCCAGGAATAATGGCTAGTCTTTGAGAATTTATTTAATCTGGTATATAAGAACTTTCAAACTGCTGATAAAACAACTCTTCACATCGAATATTTTGATTTGTTCTCTAAATTGTTGGAGATCCTCAAGGAAAAAAACCATTTCATGAAGAAATTGAATTTAAATTAGGAAATTCTCGCCGAGGAAATGTTCAAGCAATATCAATAACATAAATGTACAGAAGATTCTCTGAACTCTCCACCAGATGAAGTAGCCCAAGGATTCCTCCGAATCATAGCTAAACTACTGAGTCCTGAGAGCCTTAAGCATTTATCATCTTTAGTGAAATTCATCTTTGAAAATAGTTTATTTCCGGAAGATGGGATCAATAAGTTAAAAAATTCTAAATCAAGAAAAGATGCTTATGAACTTATTTATGAAATTTGTAAGCTTAAAAATGAAGATGGATACAATCATGGGTTAATAGAACTCTTCAATGCTGGATTTAAAAAAGTATACAAAAAAATGTCGCAAAATAAGGCTAGTCATTCCTTTAGTTACTATTATTTCTACAATTAACCTAGATCTGAGTTGGGATATGCTGGAATTAGAAATTTAGGATGTGTGTGCTATATGATATCCATGCTTCAGCAGCTCTACATGACAGCACCCTTTAGATATCTTGTTCTCATGGCAGACGATGGACAACCTGAGTGTCTGGCTAAAAAGGGTACTAAGGAAGTTGATGATAATATTTTCCATCAATTTCAGGCACTCTTTGCTAATTTAGAATTAACTGAAAAACAAGAATATAATCCTGATGAGTTCTGCTTTTCTTTTAAGGATTATGAAGGTAGCCCTGTTAATGTGTCGATTCAACATGATGCACAGGAATTTCTAGGTCTGTTCTTTGATAAACTGGAAACTAGCCTCAAACCAACACCATTTAAGCATATTCTAGAGTCAATTTATGGTGGAAAGAGCTGTTCAAGAACAGTTTGTTCAAGTTGTAATGCTATTAAAGATAGGTAATAAAATTTTTATACCATTACCCTTGAAATTAAAGGCTTTAAGGACATTTATGAATCTTTTAAGAAATATATTCAAGGTGAAGTTATCTCTGACTTTCAGTGTGAATCATGCAACAAGAAAACTGATGTTACTAAATCATGTTATATTGCTCAGGCACCTGATCATTTCATCATTCATATGCAGAGAATGTGTTTCAATTATGATAAGTTTGAAAATGAAAAGGTCAATGCTAGATGGTAATTCCCTCAATAGCTTGATATTTATGACTATACCATCTCCAAGCTGAAAAATTAAATTCCCAAAAAAGGATAATTCCAATTCAGATTGAAAGGTATAGTAATACACTATGGGACAGCTGATTTTGGTCATTATTGGAGTTACATCAGGGTTAGCGACAATCAATGGATTTAGTTTAATGATGAAAGGATTAGAGAGTTTGATCCAAGGGATATTGAGATGGAATGCTTTGGTGGTGAGCATTGGAGACGTTAAAGTCAAAATGCTTACTTATTAGTCTATGAAAAAGTAGAACTTTCAAATATAAAATTGGAATTTAAAGATATTGAAGAAAAGTAAAGAATTCTAACACAATTTAAACTAATCGAAAAAATCAACCCAGAAGTAATACAAGAGGATAAAACTGTAGTAGAGGAAGAATTCTTCAAAGAAAAACCTTTAATGACTTAAATCACCACTTAAAACGAATCAGCGACCGAAAATAATGAGTAAACAGAGAAAGAAGTTGAAAAACCTTAGGAAATTGCTAAAAGCATCATTTCATATATTGATGTAGGGAAAATCAAGCCATACATCTCTGAAAATCTAGCAACTAAAATTCATAAGGTCAATGAGGAATTTTCTTTCAATATTAATCTCTCCAATGATTAATTTGCATACTTCATTTATAAGATTCTCTCAATTGACCCACCAAACGGATTACAAACTGAGTATCTCTAACTAACTTATGAATGCTTTAATCTGAGACAGGTAATCGATGAAACAGAAGGAATAACATTATCTTAATGGGCTTTTAACAGATTTAAACAACTTATTTCTGGTCATGGATGGCTATTTTTAAAGAATTTCGGTCAGCACTGGGAATCAGATATCCTCTCTATTGAGAAAAATACTAGAGTTGGAATGAAAAATTTGTTAGAGTGTGTGATTAATGATATTATCAATACCAACAATCTTAATGCACTTGAAGAAATTTAGGAGAACTCTAAAGAGGAAAGAGCCTATCGTGTAATCATTAGTTTCTTAGAGAAATTCCTGGAGATGCTATTTGATGAGGTATCTAAGCATTGGCTACGCTTTAAAGAATATTTTGATGTTTGGTGTTCTTTAGCTAATGAAAATTCACTAGTTCGAGATTTTTGTTAAGAGAAACAAGTTGTCCTAAAAATGCTCGAGTTTCTGATGGAAGATGAATTTCCCATTAGGTCTCCTACATATCACAAATACTCTCTGGGAAGCCAGTATCATCCAGCAGACTTAGAACATCCTCTTGATTTTCTATCCTTGTTGATTTCACATGGGCATAAAATCAATGAATTAGAGGAACAATGCATATCAACATTTTCCTTTATGAATAAGCTAGTCAGTAATCAAACTTCATATTTCAACTTTGTTGATCATTTGTGCAGAGGCAACCATGTTATGTCATAAAAGATGGGTTATGTTATCTTGTATGAATGCTCCAAAGCTACCTATAATGATTCAATTAAGCCTATTATTAAATCTATTCAGGAATTTGTCTCCATTGATGATAGTATCCAGTAGAAGAGAATAGAGTGGATTCTAGGTTTCCCTCAATATATTGAGCATCAAAGATCAGAAACATTTGGCATTTATGGTATTTACCCGGAACATGACCATATAGTTCATTATATATCCCCCCTAGGCTGTCATCCAATCCTTCAGCAAATCCATAAGTTCAAAAATAAATCTCAACAAATTGGAGCAACATTAATATCAATGTTATTGGAGCTAGAAAAAGATAATCTAGTCAATAATTTAGATGAATACCCAGCAGTAACTAGTTTCTATTTAGCTTGTACTCATTGGTTTAAGGAATTTGTAGAGGAGTACTATGAAGATGCCCAACATCCTTATACCCACAAAACCAATGTTGAAACTGCTTATCAATTGAAAAAATTATTTGAAGGCCGGCCAAATCGTCCACTTAAGTATTCATTTAATTATCTCATTGGCAAGACTATGCTTAAGGAACCAGTCAGTAATCAATTAATTGGAAATATCATTTAATTAACATAGATCAATGTTTAATGTGTCATTGCACCAATTGATCCGACTGCACCCCCTCTCAACTATCAAATCATGAAACAATTTACCAACACTGAAAACTTCATGCCTAAAGGTTCATATCCACAAACCCACTACCATAGAATTCATCATCATTTTGAAGAAACCCCAACTGCATCTTATTCTGAGTATGATAATCCATTTGAAAAAGCTTTCCAAGTTGGACTATTTAAGCGTTTTCTTTTGAAAAATCGGCATCCATCTGAGAGTGTCCTAGTGATTGTAAGCATTAAAGGTGACAATAGTATGATTCTACCAGTTAGTTAACTGAGTATTGATGTTAGATCATAAGCTTACAACAGTATAACCCTAATAAAAAGGGATGTGAACAAAGATTTTGGCAAAGTATCTATTGATATCAAGGTACTAGGTAGATCAACCAAGAGCAATTATTGGCCAACTGAAATTCTCACACCAGCCCAGCAGAAAAAATAAAGAGATTAACTTGAACATCTTAGCTCAGAAGAGGATTCAGATTAGTGTCCTTGATGCATCCATAATTAAATTCAATCATCTTAATCATATCTTATTGAGCGAATAGTGTCACTGATGGTACAGTAATTTTTATGTATGTATTGAATGAATAATATTATAGAAAATTGTCAATCAATAGATCGAGCACTATTCACCTTCTGAGCTTTTCTTCGAAGGATGTTGTGGTTGTTCCTGATTCTTTGAGTCTTGTGGGGTCTGCTGTACTAGTGTCTATATTGGTTCAGGATTACCTTCATTGAATTGATGATTAACTTATTTAAGTTGTTTTTCTTCCTTATCCATGAGCGTGATTGATAGCTGATTGAGTTTTTGTAGGAGCATTTTATTCATGTTACTCAGATTATCATTTTCTTATTGTATTCTTCTAGTTTATCTTTTGTTCTGCATGATTTGTTAGTTTTTGAGCTCTAACTCTTGATGTTCCTGATGTTCTAGGTTGTATAGTTTTTGCTCGGTCTGATTTAGTTACTATTTTCTAATTTGGAGTTAATTCTTAAGTTTAGCTATTTATTAATTCTTTTTCTGGAGGACTTCAGTTAGCATGTTGGTTTAGTCATTGGAGATATTTGCTGCTTATTTAGCTTTCAGTTCCTTATCAGATCGGTACGATATTCTTTAGAACTGTTTCTTAGGAGTGTTAACTATGTTAGTAGTGTTGATTGTATTAATTATCGGCTTGACTGTTCTAGGTACTGGTCTGTACTTGGTAACTAATTTGGTTTTAGGATGAGTTGAGTGGTTGTTCTTTTGTGCAATTTTGTATTTCAACTCTCTTAAGACAGCTTCATAGGCAGTACTTTCTTGAAAGCCTTCATTATTGAATGCAATTAATCTCCTCATTTTTTGATCAACCTCTTTGCTGACTGGTTAGATATAGTCTTGCTCGATGATTTGTTCTTCTTCCAGGTATGTTTAATATTACACTTCATCACTGTTTTCGTCTGATACTTCTATTGATAGGTCGTTCCTGGACTGATTTCTTCTATTAAAGGTATCCTTCTATCTTTCTTTGTGCAGCTGTTCTTCCTTGTTTCTTTCCTTATATAACATTATTTATTTCTTTAGTCGACAGATTTCATCTTATTGATTTTTGTTCCTAATTTTATATTCTTAGTTTTCTTTGATGAGCTGGGAATGCTAGGGATCTCTCATGTCAGTTGATATCACTGATTATGCCTTTGAATACTTGGATTCCTGGAGTTGTTTCATGATTTCTCTATATCTATTTTTTTTGAGATTACGAAGGTAGTCGATTTTCACTAATGATGTCTCATCTACATGATGACAGATGTATTATTTTCTTTCACATAATACAAAGGCTATACTCTTCTCCAATTCATTGAATGAATTCTTGGCAATGGTTGCATTGATAACATCAATAGTTACTTCAACAGGGAGATAGTTGATAGTTAGAGGACCTAAATATTACTCATATAATACTAATAATGTTTTAGAGTTAATTTTCCATATATGATTCCATACGATAAATTTCCATCTAGCTTAGATTCAATTCTACTAGGTATGCTTGTATTTTCTGAGAAGACTTTCCGATATCGCTGATGCTCCTGGTTATCATCAAGTTCTAGTTGAAATTAATGTTATTCCTGTTATAATTAGGGAATAATTTTAATACTTAGAGAGTAAAAGCAATAGCATTCTTCAGGGTAGAATGGCATAGGAAAAATATCAATATGTATACAATATGGATTGGATTATATTGGAATAACTTATGATTACTCAAGTAAGTCATAATTTCAGTCATACCTCTATTGATTTACTCTACAATGAGTTACTCTTTCAGGGATGACCTATCCAATATAATTCCAATAAACTCCCTCAACGAAAAATTTAAACTCTTCCATAAACTATTAGCATCTACATATTCCTTAATAGGTCTGTTGTAGTTAATCATTGATGCTGTCGATTTTTGGTTTTGGAGAGATAATAAACTGTTGCCTCTTGATTCCCTCATGTCTAGCTTTTATAGTTAAATTTTGCTTCTGGCTGTTGAAGTGGTACTAATACCAAATTGTCTTGACCACATTCTGATCAAATCACAATCTTAACCCCATTTCAATTTATTAATTTTGACATATTGTTGGAGTGATAAAGATTCAACGTGGCAGATGTTACACATTCTATGTAGCCGATGTTGTCTATCTGCCTTGTATGATCTAACCTTATGAGGAGAACACTTATCACAAACTGATCTGAAGCATCTTTTGCAGATATGTTCTCGGGTTAAGATCGAAAATGCATCTGAGCATATCATACACTTCTTTTAGATCTATCTCTTGAAGGAAAATTAGAATTAGGGTAAATGGAGTTCACACATTCTCTATGATCAACTATATATATGATAATAAAGAGTTATATCATCTATGGATCAATCAAATTCATGGTCTGGGGCGCTGGCTTAAAAATTGACGCTTTTACATTTTTTGACTTTGCCTTCAATATTTAATGGGTATATATGCTGAAAAGATGAAATCTATTTCTTTTCCGCATCAGCTGATAAACATATCTACTTCTCTTCTTTTTTCATATCATTGATCCCATTGACCTCATTGGCTCCTTTAGTTTTCTTATTGCAAAGGGATGAAGATGTTGAATCTTTAAGAATTGATTTTTTAGGTTTGGTTTGTGAGTTAGATGAATTTTTTTGGCGAATGAGGGCAAAATGCTCATCAGAATCTTCTGTATTGATTTATATAACTTCACAGTTACCAAAGTGTACCACTGGTTTTTTACTACTGGATTATGAATCTGATTAATTGATTTACATTTTGTTTTTGATTCTTTTGATTTTAGAGGTGTTAGTACGATTCTAAGGATCTAGAACAGCACATTGTTGGTAATCTTGAATACTCTTCTCCCACTTTTCCAACTATATGATCATCATTGGTACTTTCTCAAATAGATGTGCTCTTCTCTTTAAAGTCAAGAAATGTAAACAATTCTGATCTAGAATTGTATTATAAATCTATAAAGCCTCTTCATGACGGGACAATGATGCTAAGATTGTTCCTTTTATCGATTATAGTTCGATTTGCTGGTGTTGGTTGAGTTAGAACAATAATTTAGCTTCCTTCACAAGGATCAACGCATCATATAATTTAGATTAAACGATATTCTTACTGATCTATCTCTATTCTAACATGGTACCTCTGAGTGTATACTTGAGAAATCCTTGAATGGGGCTTCCATTCTAGAAATAGTTGACTTAAATATAATAATTTTAAAACTCATGTCCAACTGAATATCATTATCCTCAGTTCAGTACTTACAAGGATGGCTTGATCTCTGTATCAAGGAGCCTTTCATTCTTTTGGTCTTAAACTTGACATTGCTCTTGTTTTGAAAAATTCGACCATAGATATCCTCCATATTGCTTAGTTCTAGTTTATAATGATCTACTTCTTCCTGCTACCTCTTGATTTAGAGATTCTTCTTGAGTAGTTGGATCTCGAGTTTCTCAATTGCTTGGACATCCTCTATTTTAGATTATCTCTTCAAGTAGAGACTAAATAGATATTTATTTCTTTATTATAGTCTTTGCTCACGAGTGCTGGATAAATATTGAAATTTTTAACATGCCTACTTAAGTTTTTCGTGTTCTTGTTGCCATTTTGATGTCAATTAGGTGATTTTCTCTTGATTCTATGATTGGATTTCTTTAATTTTTTATTCATAATTGTTCTCTATTTCCTAAGTAATAATTTTGATATGATTTTCATTATAACTGGCTTCTTACTTAATTTTGGTCTTCTGTTCTTCCAGAGACTAGAGTTGCCTGTTTAACTGGTCTTTGGTACTTTCTAAATCTTTGATTTGTTGATTGAGTTTTTGTTACTTCTCATCAGATTAGTCCTTGGTATTTCTTAATTGTGATTCTAGTATGGCTATTTTTTAATCTTTTTCTGCCTGAATTTGATTGATAATTGATTGTTTCTGTACTACAGCTGTTTACAATTCTTTAATTTGTTGCTAGTATTTAACTGTTAGAGTTGCTTACCCTTTCTAGAATTCCTTCTTAACTGACTTTAGTTCCTATTGCATTTTTTATCTTTCGTGTTCAAATAGTGCTTGTTGTGACTTGAGATCTAATTATATTTTGTTGAGTTATTATCGGTGACATTGACTGAATTCCTTGAGTATTTGATGCTTTATCTCTGTAATTTAATCTTACCATTGCTGCCTCTGGAGTATTTGCTGTTGCTGATGCTATAGTCTGATTTTATCAACGGTATAGGTCCAATGTTAGTTTTCTAGTTGCAATTTGGTGGAGAGTTCATTGATTTTGGTTTATTGTTGTTGCCTTGCTTGCTGAGTTTGTTGTTGTAGTTGACTAATTTGATAGGCATGATCTTATTTGTTCTTCTTGAGTTCAAATTGATAGTCATTAAGTTGTAGTTTGAGTTTTTTGAGTTAATCATTATTATTGGTTTATTTTTGATTTTCTTTGACTCTTAATGGGTAGGACATTCCAACTGATATATTTTTAATAATAAAATTTATCATCAAGTTCATCTTCAACATTCTATAAGATATTCATGTGGCATTTTATCGATTAAGTATATAATATTATTATGTTTGATATCGAAAGAAATAAGGGAATAAGAGTTTTACTCTATAAATTTAGTCAGAAAATTGGCAAAATTGATACTGTTGAGACACAGTTTATTGATTGGATTATGCAGGTGCAAACCCTCTATGGAACCTATACCTCTAAGATTGATAAACAAATGAACACTTTTGAAGAAGAAATTGCCAGAGTTGCATTTTATTCAGCCGAGAAGTGCTCCTAATTAAAGGAAGTGTCTAAGTTAATGAGACACCTATGTACTTCAATTCAAAATAATGCTTAGGTTAATCTTTTGAATTTGAAGAGAGTTGAAAAGGAAAAAATAGAACAACAAGAAATCAAACTCTTAAAGAATACAGATAAATTTATAGAATCATTTGAATCCTATAGTCAATTTGAAGGCAGTTTCAATAAGATTTTCGAAGACTATCGAAAATACTGTCATATCCTGGAGTAAATGCTTCAACATTTTGAAAGCTATTCAAACCCTCTAAATTTCTACAACTAAACCGTCTCAGAAGAGTATCTCAAGGATTTAGGGAAGAAATATGATCAATGTATTCAAAAATAATCATCCTTGGGAGTCGAACTACAGGTACTTGATCAAAAACGCAAATATATAAGGCAAAATCTCAAAGAAATCATCGAGTTTTATGTTCTCTTACTACATCATCATCTGATCAGGATAGAAAATATGGCTACTTACATTACTGATCCAAGTAAAGACCAAAAAATATCATCACCAATCCGTAGTACCCATCTCTAAGAACAGGATTAAGATGATTTAACCCTCGACAAATTAGATAAAGTATATAAGAAAAGGAATAGTTTTGTTGAGTAGGATATTTTTTCTGACTTTGCAGCCTTATTTTCTAATGTTACATCGACTAATATCAACCCAGACTATAAATTCTACCTGGAAAGATGTCTTAACTTTTGTGAGAAAAAAATTAAAAATATGAATGAAACTGTCTAAATTAGAAAAACATTTCTCAGACAAATTATTGAAATTAGGCGCAAAATTGAAAATTTTATGAAAGAATACCATTAAGGCTAGAGGTAAATATTTGGGTTAAATGGATTCTAGAACCATAAGAAAAGATTCAGGAAATATTTTGGGGAAAGTTTCTTCCAGATTGAAGAATTATGCCTGATACTCATTGAAAGACCCAGAAAATCCTATGAAAAAATCGTTAATTGGATCAACAATAATAAGGAGAAAATGAGAAAATATTGTGAATTGATGGAAGATAACTCTAAGACCTTTGAAAGGAGAATTAGAATTATATTTGAAGAGCATAGTAAGATGAAAGCTAAGGTAGAGTCCTCCTTTGAAGTAGATGCCTAAACTTATCAAAAGTACAAAACAAGTGTATTAATTTCTTTCAATGATTTCAAAATGGTGATGGGAGAGCTCGAGCAAAATGAGGAATAAAATACTCAATGTTTTTCAGACTCAATTAAGGAATTGGCACAAATACTCAATAAAGAAGTTAAAAATAGAACTCTATCAAGGATGCTCGAAAAGTAAAGCAACAAACTCAACATTCTACAAGGAATCAATATTGACTCTGAAGTGATTACCATCATCAAAGAAGATACCAAATATGAACTTCTGTTCAGTGAACTCTTTAAGCCTAATCTCTATTCCAATTTTACATCCACCATTCAAAAAAAGAAATATCTTGAGACTGTTAAAGTATTGGAGCGAAAGGAAGAGCAATCTAGATTAATGCTAAAGAGACAAGTTAGTTGTTGTGGAATAATTTCAGAACCAATATCCAAGAATGCTGTCGATAAATTTGAGTGTGAAGTTATCAAAGATGATGATAGGACTATTTATGGTGAAGTAAGCATTCTGCATAAGGGACTCAGATTTAAATAAAAGACTTTCAATTTTCTGAAGAAAAATCAACAGTTAATCATTCCAGATCGCGAAATCTATGAAATCGATAGTAAAAACTTCTATGACACCAAGAAAAAGATTATCATTCATACTGTAATGGGGGAAATTAATATAATGTTTGATTAAAGGGGTGAGATCTTCATGCAAACAGTTCAGAAAACACTCACCATGAGGGGTTCTAAATAGAATCCCAAAGAAAAATCAATGATGAAAGACAGAAAGAATGATTCATCGTCATTCTTCTTCAAACAGAACAGCTCAATTGAGTTCAAACTATCCTTTGATAAGACTAGTACTGGAATGGGCCACAATGGCAGTAAAAGAATCAACCAAGATAGCGCAGTACTTAAATAACTGAGCAAAAAAATGCAGAGTCAGGAATTTTTTTTGGTAATCAGTTTCAATGTGTAATCAAGGAATAACATATAGATAAACCAGTTAGAATTGACTATGAATTTAGAAATATCAACATGAGATTCAAAATCAAAGAAAGAAGATAGTTTATTATGGTAGAGACTAAAGGAGTCTTATTTATCAAGTTTGAGTGGAAAGTAAGTTTTCCTGACTTACAACTGCTGAATTCCTTCCGATTTAGTGAGAACATTAAAATATAATTGAACTAGGTACTGGCTAAGGTGGAAATAGCTCAGACCAATCCAGTTGAAGAGAATCAGTTCCTTAAAACAAAGTTCTATGAGGAAGTAAGAAACATGAATAACTAATTGTGTTAGCATATCAAAAACTGCTGTCAAAGGGAAACTGAAGTCATTGTGCATATTGAGGAAGATCCAGAAAATTCAATCTCAATGAGCCAAATGGATCAGGTTGATTCTAATGAGATTAGAATGGAGATAATGGAAGAATTATAAGAAAAAAGGAACAAACCTAAAATCGTCCAGAAGAGGAGTTAACAGTTACAGGAAAAGTCTGGCTGAAAAACTTAATAATTGATAATACTTCTATATAGGCAAATTCTTACATTATATCAAATAAATAATTTTATTTAGGATAGTTAGCACAATGGGAAATGGAAATGGTATTCCTTGTTGTGAGGATGAGTAACACCACTCTTCAGTTCTTCAAGATTAATAAGTTCAACCAGTCGACCCTCCTCCATTACAACTCGTTGATGTTGTTGATTTAAGCTCGAGAATAGAAGAGCTTGATTGTTCCACTTGAGCCATAAGTAAGATAAAACCCCTAAGTTTCATAAAATTTAGGGCATGAAATTCTCTAGCCTATACTACCTCAGCTTTCAACCTAAATTATTCAAGCTGTTCGGAAACCAACTGAAGAGTTTGTTTCTAAGATTTCAAAAGATAAAGCTTATATTTGGATGTTTCTCATCAAGCTAGATTCTGACTCCAAACAAGCAATCAAGAAAGTTTTTTTAAGATCTTAACTTGGTCAGTCAATAAAATAACATTGGGAACACTCTTCCAATATTCAGTAATCATCACGAGCTGAGAGAGTATCTATCCAATGATCACTATGGGAAACTAGTCTTTGATCAAAACCTTTATGAAGGGGATCTGAGTGTTCTCAGATAGTTGGTTGACGAAAACAGTATCACTGATATTTATTTAATACTTCCTTATCATAGGCATAATCTCATCATTGAATTGAACAGAATCCCCAAAGTCAGGATCATCTGTGCCTAATTTAAGGAAATTTTGCAACTATTCAAGAGCGAGTCAGCTAAAATGGTCAACATGTTTCCTAATTTTGTGAAACTATCTGATCACTCACCTGAAAATATTAGAAAATACAGGATGAATCTCTATGGAATGAGAGAACTCACTGCCAATGAACTAGAGGCATCTAAAGCATCCTTTGTGCAAATGGTTAAGAAAGTATATGCAGAGACAGACAGGTCTTACGATCGACAGGGTCGAGACTTGAGATAGTATTGTGAGAAGGATCATGAAGATAGTTGGTATTTGTAGTTATATACTAAAGAGAGTTTCTTCTATACCATTCTTAATAATAGTATCCGGTTGGCAAGTAAAAGCAATGAATTTTATGCGATTGCAGAACCCTTCTACAGAATTTTCCATGCAATCAGAACTAAATCTCAAGAACAAAAAAATTCAAGATAAACTGAAATCACTCTCTATCGCTCAGCTTACTTTTCATAGGAGGAAAAAAATATTCTTCATAGCCAGGTTGGCAACTACATTGAAATACTAGGTTTCTTGTCTTGCACTTCTGACTTGAACATAGCCTTGAGTTTGGCACCAAATGATCGCAAGCTCAACAGACGAAGTATTGTTATTATTAAAGCTACAATGCCAGATTTAACTGAGAAGCCCTTACTGAAACAATTTGACTATGGATTTGTTGATATAGATGCCTTAAGCAGGTAGGAAAATTGGTAGACTCAAATGAAGGAGAAAGAGGTATTGTTTAATGCTATGAATGTATTCAAAATCATAGAGACTCAAGAAGAGGATAATAACCTTATTGGCCTCCAGGATTATGACTACTTTACCATTGAATATGGATCGATATTTGAGTTGATGAAGTAAGATTCTCAAGAAATTACTGATCCTATAAAGAAAAGAGCTTATTTAAATTTTATTAATTTAGAAAAGGAGGCAAATGAAATAGATGGACTAGGAAGTGTTTTTCTCAACAGTAGTGAACTTAAGACAGCTAAAACCATATTTAGAGTGAGAGAATAAACATCAACTGATACTCAAAGCAAAGTAAAAGCACAGCTAAAAATTGCTTAAAGCTGCCTTAGGAACAACGACATTGATGAGGCACTTCGACAGTCACAAAGATGCCTTCAAACTATATTATCCAGTGAACATGTCAGTGTCAAGGATAAAGAATTAGCTCTGACTGCTATCAAATATTAAATTGATTCTGGAGCAAATGGATCCCTTGCAGCTGCTGAAAAGGACATCAAAGAAATGAAATAGCAAACCAAGGAACTTTCGTCAATCAGTGACTTTTTTTGTTTTGTCAAAAAGACTTGAAACTGAGGCATACAAGAATCATAAAGCAACACTATACAAAGATTAAGAAGTAAACTTCAAAGACTTAGAGGACATTTATAAGAAAATAGAAGAAAAGGAGTAGGAACTCAAATTGGAAGATAAATAATTCCTCTATATCAAGGAAACTGAATTGTATGAGAAAGCATCCGAATTGTATAACAATAAAAATTTGCTTAACAAACCCTTGGAAAATGACAGACTCATCAAAGAAGTCGAGAGCAACTTTCATAAAATGAAAAAAAAGTGGAAAAAATAATTTGGAATTGTTGATTCATATACTGAATCAGTCCTGATTGAAAGAGCAGTTAAAGTAGAATTGGGATAGATCAAGAGATCAATGCTATCACTACCAGATTAAAACCCTCTTAAAACAACGCAGAAATGTGTCAAACAGCTTTAAAACCTCGAAAATATTCTGAACTATGAATAAGAAAAGATGAATAAATCTTAAGGCTCCTCAGCAGCTTTACTTCCATAAATCTACATTCTATCAGCTTAAGTGAGGCAAACAATATCACTATCATCTAAAAATATTGAGAGTGACTATGAAATTGTTAAATAACAACTGGACAAGTCTCAATATTATGTAGACAACATGGAAGGATCAACATCCAATCGAGCTGTTGAAGTGGCTAACCTATCTGCCTAAGTAGACTCACACTATTTAAATCATGATGCGGGTATCAGAACACTCAATAATATCATTGATAGCCCCAGAAACTATGGGTGTTATGCCTTAGCACAAACCTTCTTCACAATTGGCACACTCTACTTTTTAAAAGGGAGACTTAGCACATGCTTAGGCAAGTTTTGATGAATCGACCAATAATTATCTAGATTATTATACTAAACCTCTATTTTTAAAATCATTGATTCGCTATAAGCTTAATCTTCAAAAGGGGAAAGTCTATCTAGACAGCCAGGATCAAAGAGCAGAACCTCTATTGACTACGTTTAAAAATTTTATAAGAAATTAATAACACTAAACAGGAAATTTGGAAATGTTGGGGAGATCAGAGCTAATTTTAGGGGTTGATGCCCATGAGAAAAAACCAACTCTAAATTGCAACACCCTACTTCGATTCTGCAATTGCAAAATTCACAGAATATGCTGGTAAAAATTATATCTAAATTGCCAAAGTGAAGTACAATATGGCTCTGCTTAAAACATATTTACTCCTGAATCAAAGAAAGAACCTCTCCTAGCAGTAATAGAAGTAAAGCAAAAATGAAATTTTATAACTACAGACTTCTGCTGACAATATTGTGAAAGCGAATTATTAAGACTGGTAGGACAATATCATATACTCCAAGATCTGTTGGTACAAAGCAGAAATATAGAAAGCCATGCAAAATTTTAATCAAGCCATCTAGTGGTATGAAGAGGCAATATTAAAAATTAAACAGATATAAAAATATTGCCGGCTCAACGAGCATATATGTGTTTACTCAATAATAAATTGTCGCCATCTGAAGGGATAAAATCGTAGAGAAGAGATCAGGAAGCTAATAAATGAGTTGGAGATTGAATTAAGAGAGAATAATAATTTTGATGAAGCCAACACAAGAGTAGTCAAGGATAAGAGGCTTTATTTTGTGAATCACCTCAAAAGGCTGCTAGGCAGAGAATGACACATTAAAAAATGATTCACATTCCAAAATAATCATTTGAATAAGAAATATTTAACATTTAAAAAGATCCCGTTGTTTGATTCATTAAAGTTGATGAATTAATTAGTAAATTGTTCATGATATAGTTGCAAACTCACCTTTACTCCAATAAAATATGATGAGAAGGATCATAAGTTTAACTCTACATACAATCATTTTAATGGATGAAACACCCATTTACAGTTTAACTATAATTGGAGTCAACCATAAAAAGCAACCAGAGGAATATGCATTTGTTAATTGTCATGAATAGTCCTATTAATTTCCTTTGTATTCTACTCCAATTTCCAATTGGTGACTTAAGACTCCCTTTACACTGTTAAACTATCAAATATATTATTGATTACCTAATACTGTTGCTAAAACAGATAGAAATATTATAGTTATCTATGGAGAATGACTTGATCTTATGATTGATCCTTCAGGTTTAACTTGCCACACTGGAAACCATATTTCAAGAATACTGGTTTGATGCAATCACTACCCATCATTCCTCTTAGCTTTTGGTAAATAACTTTGTTCAATATTTTCAACAAGAAAATTCAGTAATTTGTTTCCCTTCTCTTTAATTTCTTTAAGTTAAGCTTCCTTCAATATGGGAGTGGTATAGTTTCTGACTAGACTGTTACTAGCTTCACTTATTCTTCTCCCAGTCAGCTAAAGATAGCTCATTGACTTAATCTGCTTGCTCATAAACTTTCCTCTATTCTTTGGGCATCCCATAATATTATCTGTATTAAACCAACTCTTATTTGGCTAATGAAGGACTTTCAATCCACTCTTAATAGATGTGATCAATATGGTCAAGTATCAGGGACTCAGTACTAAACAAGACATGCTTTAAATGTCTATAGTCAGAGTTTATATAAACATCAATGGACATTCAGCATGACTGGTCTTTCGTCACTTGCAATTTTTGATGTGACACACTACAGCCGATTTCTAGCAATGCTAATTGGAGCAAACAAGATCAGCTTCACGGCCTTCAGAACAATTGGCATTAATACCCTATTTAGTCTCTTACATTTGTGAGAATTTAATTTTGACAATAATATTATTATT
>CASCJZ010000532.1:0-44037 GCA_949152475.1 Terebella lapidaria
AATCAACATGAAAATTCACATGTACATAGAGGAATACCCATAATACCACTATACAAACCAAAACAGAGACATTTTAAAGTGATACATGTGCATTTGGAGGAGAAACTGGGAGTTTTTAAATAATATAGTACTTTGATGCCTCATTTTGACCATATAAGGAAATCAATACAGGTCCATAACCTAAATAATGGCAATTTTCTTCACATTTTACAATTATAACACCCCACATACAGAGGTGATAATCCCCAATTATTGAGCTCTTATGTGAAAAGGAAAGACTTGTAGAGAAGAAATAAAACAGTGATTTTTGCACTTAAGAAAGGAAATATTTTGAACAAAAAAGTGAGATTTTCTTTGGAAATTTTGATTTGACGCCTGATCAAACATGCTCAAGGACAATTTGGGGTTTGTTTCAGATAAATGTATTATTCACCCATATATTACCATCAGTTTGATTCCCCTTGGACTAAATATGTCAAAATTTTAAAAGAGTTGGTAGTCCTACCCCGCTGCTTAGCACCAAACACTTTCTACCATACTGCTGTCTACACCAATAGTATTCAAATGTCGCAAAATGCTACCACCACACTCTCAATATAGTATATTTCTAAATTAAGCAAAAATTCCAAGGTTTTAATCTTGACAAAACACAAAAACGTAGACAATTTGTTGAAAATATGGTTTCTGTAAGCCAGAGATCACCGACATTAGGTCACATAGGTGCCTTGTACAAGGGACTAATTTATGTGCTGTATGAAATTTATTTATAAAACACATTTATATGATGGACTGCAATCGATCAAACGGCAAGAGACACATATGGGGTCAAAAATGTGGTTCTACGGCAATATCGAAAAACAAATATGGTAAAAAAATCGGAAAAATGCGTACTTGACCAGATATGGTGCCAAAATTGCAAATAATATACCAAATGCATTCTGCAATGCCTAACCTAGCTTATTTATGATCGACTATATAGGTTGTGGTGATGAATTTCAGAGACACCTAGTATTATCCACCGTTCAATTTTTGGTGGCCATTTCAACACCTTTTTCGGTTAGGCTGTGTCTGAGTCCAGTAGTCCTCAGTGAAAGTGTATAATATTTTACAGTGATTTGAAATATTGGTTACTATATGAAAATAAAGAAATAAAAAGGCACTAACTCCATGTCTTTAGCATTCAAGGGGGGGGGGGGATAAACACCGCCGCTATTAGCATGTAGATATAATCCTACATATGTAATAAAAATCCACGTGAACAAAAACTATGGTTGCAATGGTGAAAAATTCATGAATACTGCACACTATCCACACACAAATTAAAGAAATGCCACAAAACCTGCTAAAAATCTATAATACACAAAATTCCATGTCCTCGGTTTAGGTATACGAACACATATAGGATTGCCATTTAACTCCATTATAAAGTTTTATGAGAGAAATCACTTTCAAAATGTTTCAATTTTCATAAAATTTCAGTATGTTGAAGCAATATATATAACTTACAAAATATTAAAAAATCAGCACATGTTGTTGGAATAGATCAAACGCTACAAGCATTTGACTGTTAGCTGCTGACACCTGGCGAATTCCTCAGAAAGCAAACTCCCAGAAAGGGCCGGTTTGTTTATATGTATTCATGCGCACAGTAACAGCTCCAATCAACATGAAAATTCACATGTACATAGAGGAATACCCATAATACCACTATACAAACCAAAACAGAGACATTTTAAAGTGATACATGTGCATTTGGAGGAGAAACTGGGAGTTTTTAAATAATATAGTACTTTGATGCCTCATTTTGACCATATAAGGAAATCAATACAGGTCCATAACCTAAATAATGGCAATTTTCTTCACATTTTACAATTATAACACCCCACATACAGAGGTGATAATCCCCAATTATTGAGCTCTTATGTGAAAAGGAAAGACTTGTAGAGAAGAAATAAAACAGTGATTTTTGCACTTAAGAAAGGAAATATTTTGAACAAAAAAGTGAGATTTTCTTTGGAAATTTTGATTTGACGCCTGATCAAACATGCTCAAGGACAATTTGGGGTTTGTTTCAGATAAATGTATTATTCACCCATATATTACCATCAGTTTGATTCCCCTTGGACTAAATATGTCAAAATTTTAAAAGAGTTGGTAGTCCTACCCCGCTGCTTAGCACCAAACACTTTCTACCATACTGCTGTCTACACCAATAGTATTCAAATGTCGCAAAATGCTACCACCACACTCTCAATATAGTATATTTCTAAATTAAGCAAAAATTCCAAGGTTTTAATCTTGACAAAACACAAAAACGTAGACAATTTGTTGAAAATATGGTTTCTGTAAGCCAGAGATCACCGACATTAGGTCACATAGGTGCCTTGTACAAGGGACTAATTTATGTGCTGTATGAAATTTATTTATAAAACACATTTATATGATGGACTGCAATCGATCAAACGGCAAGAGACACATATGGGGTCAAAAATGTGGTTCTACGGCAATATCGAAAAACAAATATGGTAAAAAAATCGGAAAAATGCGTACTTGACCAGATATGGTGCCAAAATTGCAAATAATATACCAAATGCATTCTGCAATGCCTAACCTAGCTTATTTATGATCGACTATATAGGTTGTGGTGATGAATTTCAGAGACACCTAGTATTATCCACCGTTCAATTTTTGGTGGCCATTTCAACACCTTTTTCGGTTAGGCTGTGTCTGAGTCCAGTAGTCCTCAGTGAAAGTGTATAATATTTTACAGTGATTTGAAATATTGGTTACTATATGAAAATAAAGAAATAAAAAGGCACTAACTCCATGTCTTTAGCATTCAAGGGGGGGGGGGGATAAACACCGCCGCTATTAGCATGTAGATATAATCCTACATATGTAATAAAAATCCACGTGAACAAAAACTATGGTTGCAATGGTGAAAAATTCATGAATACTGCACACTATCCACACACAAATTAAAGAAATGCCACAAAACCTGCTAAAAATCTATAATACACAAAATTCCATGTCCTCGGTTTAGGTATACGAACACATATAGGATTGCCATTTAACTCCATTATAAAGTTTTATGAGAGAAATCACTTTCAAAATGTTTCAATTTTCATAAAATTTCAGTATGTTGAAGCAATATATATAACTTACAAAATATTAAAAAATCAGCACATGTTGTTGGAATAGATCAAACGCTACAAGCATTTGACTGTTAGCTGCTGACACCTGGCGAATTCCTCAGAAAGCAAACTCCCAGAAAGGGCCGGTTTGTTTATATGTATTCATGCGCACAGTAACAGCTCCAATCAACATGAAAATTCACATGTACATAGAGGAATACCCATAATACCACTATACAAACCAAAACAGAGACATTTTAAAGTGATACATGTGCATTTGGAGGAGAAACTGGGAGTTTTTAAATAATATAGTACTTTGATGCCTCATTTTGACCATATAAGGAAATCAATACAGGTCCATAACCTAAATAATGGCAATTTTCTTCACATTTTACAATTATAACACCCCACATACAGAGGTGATAATCCCCAATTATTGAGCTCTTATGTGAAAAGGAAAGACTTGTAGAGAAGAAATAAAACAGTGATTTTTGCACTTAAGAAAGGAAATATTTTGAACAAAAAAGTGAGATTTTCTTTGGAAATTTTGATTTGACGCCTGATCAAACATGCTCAAGGACAATTTGGGGTTTGTTTCAGATAAATGTATTATTCACCCATATATTACCATCAGTTTGATTCCCCTTGGACTAAATATGTCAAAATTTTAAAAGAGTTGGTAGTCCTACCCCGCTGCTTAGCACCAAACACTTTCTACCATACTGCTGTCTACACCAATAGTATTCAAATGTCGCAAAATGCTACCACCACACTCTCAATATAGTATATTTCTAAATTAAGCAAAAATTCCAAGGTTTTAATCTTGACAAAACACAAAAACGTAGACAATTTGTTGAAAATATGGTTTCTGTAAGCCAGAGATCACCGACATTAGGTCACATAGGTGCCTTGTACAAGGGACTAATTTATGTGCTGTATGAAATTTATTTATAAAACACATTTATATGATGGACTGCAATCGATCAAACGGCAAGAGACACATATGGGGTCAAAAATGTGGTTCTACGGCAATATCGAAAAACAAATATGGTAAAAAAATCGGAAAAATGCGTACTTGACCAGATATGGTGCCAAAATTGCAAATAATATACCAAATGCATTCTGCAATGCCTAACCTAGCTTATTTATGATCGACTATATAGGTTGTGGTGATGAATTTCAGAGACACCTAGTATTATCCACCGTTCAATTTTTGGTGGCCATTTCAACACCTTTTTCGGTTAGGCTGTGTCTGAGTCCAGTAGTCCTCAGTGAAAGTGTATAATATTTTACAGTGATTTGAAATATTGGTTACTATATGAAAATAAAGAAATAAAAAGGCACTAACTCCATGTCTTTAGCATTCAAGGGGGGGGGGGGATAAACACCGCCGCTATTAGCATGTAGATATAATCCTACATATGTAATAAAAATCCACGTGAACAAAAACTATGGTTGCAATGGTGAAAAATTCATGAATACTGCACACTATCCACACACAAATTAAAGAAATGCCACAAAACCTGCTAAAAATCTATAATACACAAAATTCCATGTCCTCGGTTTAGGTATACGAACACATATAGGATTGCCATTTAACTCCATTATAAAGTTTTATGAGAGAAATCACTTTCAAAATGTTTCAATTTTCATAAAATTTCAGTATGTTGAAGCAATATATATAACTTACAAAATATTAAAAAATCAGCACATGTTGTTGGAATAGATCAAACGCTACAAGCATTTGACTGTTAGCTGCTGACACCTGGCGAATTCCTCAGAAAGCAAACTCCCAGAAAGGGCCGGTTTGTTTATATGTATTCATGCGCACAGTAACAGCTCCAATCAACATGAAAATTCACATGTACATAGAGGAATACCCATAATACCACTATACAAACCAAAACAGAGACATTTTAAAGTGATACATGTGCATTTGGAGGAGAAACTGGGAGTTTTTAAATAATATAGTACTTTGATGCCTCATTTTGACCATATAAGGAAATCAATACAGGTCCATAACCTAAATAATGGCAATTTTCTTCACATTTTACAATTATAACACCCCACATACAGAGGTGATAATCCCCAATTATTGAGCTCTTATGTGAAAAGGAAAGACTTGTAGAGAAGAAATAAAACAGTGATTTTTGCACTTAAGAAAGGAAATATTTTGAACAAAAAAGTGAGATTTTCTTTGGAAATTTTGATTTGACGCCTGATCAAACATGCTCAAGGACAATTTGGGGTTTGTTTCAGATAAATGTATTATTCACCCATATATTACCATCAGTTTGATTCCCCTTGGACTAAATATGTCAAAATTTTAAAAGAGTTGGTAGTCCTACCCCGCTGCTTAGCACCAAACACTTTCTACCATACTGCTGTCTACACCAATAGTATTCAAATGTCGCAAAATGCTACCACCACACTCTCAATATAGTATATTTCTAAATTAAGCAAAAATTCCAAGGTTTTAATCTTGACAAAACACAAAAACGTAGACAATTTGTTGAAAATATGGTTTCTGTAAGCCAGAGATCACCGACATTAGGTCACATAGGTGCCTTGTACAAGGGACTAATTTATGTGCTGTATGAAATTTATTTATAAAACACATTTATATGATGGACTGCAATCGATCAAACGGCAAGAGACACATATGGGGTCAAAAATGTGGTTCTACGGCAATATCGAAAAACAAATATGGTAAAAAAATCGGAAAAATGCGTACTTGACCAGATATGGTGCCAAAATTGCAAATAATATACCAAATGCATTCTGCAATGCCTAACCTAGCTTATTTATGATCGACTATATAGGTTGTGGTGATGAATTTCAGAGACACCTAGTATTATCCACCGTTCAATTTTTGGTGGCCATTTCAACACCTTTTTCGGTTAGGCTGTGTCTGAGTCCAGTAGTCCTCAGTGAAAGTGTATAATATTTTACAGTGATTTGAAATATTGGTTACTATATGAAAATAAAGAAATAAAAAGGCACTAACTCCATGTCTTTAGCATTCAAGGGGGGGGGGGGATAAACACCGCCGCTATTAGCATGTAGATATAATCCTACATATGTAATAAAAATCCACGTGAACAAAAACTATGGTTGCAATGGTGAAAAATTCATGAATACTGCACACTATCCACACACAAATTAAAGAAATGCCACAAAACCTGCTAAAAATCTATAATACACAAAATTCCATGTCCTCGGTTTAGGTATACGAACACATATAGGATTGCCATTTAACTCCATTATAAAGTTTTATGAGAGAAATCACTTTCAAAATGTTTCAATTTTCATAAAATTTCAGTATGTTGAAGCAATATATATAACTTACAAAATATTAAAAAATCAGCACATGTTGTTGGAATAGATCAAACGCTACAAGCATTTGACTGTTAGCTGCTGACACCTGGCGAATTCCTCAGAAAGCAAACTCCCAGAAAGGGCCGGTTTGTTTATATGTATTCATGCGCACAGTAACAGCTCCAATCAACATGAAAATTCACATGTACATAGAGGAATACCCATAATACCACTATACAAACCAAAACAGAGACATTTTAAAGTGATACATGTGCATTTGGAGGAGAAACTGGGAGTTTTTAAATAATATAGTACTTTGATGCCTCATTTTGACCATATAAGGAAATCAATACAGGTCCATAACCTAAATAATGGCAATTTTCTTCACATTTTACAATTATAACACCCCACATACAGAGGTGATAATCCCCAATTATTGAGCTCTTATGTGAAAAGGAAAGACTTGTAGAGAAGAAATAAAACAGTGATTTTTGCACTTAAGAAAGGAAATATTTTGAACAAAAAAGTGAGATTTTCTTTGGAAATTTTGATTTGACGCCTGATCAAACATGCTCAAGGACAATTTGGGGTTTGTTTCAGATAAATGTATTATTCACCCATATATTACCATCAGTTTGATTCCCCTTGGACTAAATATGTCAAAATTTTAAAAGAGTTGGTAGTCCTACCCCGCTGCTTAGCACCAAACACTTTCTACCATACTGCTGTCTACACCAATAGTATTCAAATGTCGCAAAATGCTACCACCACACTCTCAATATAGTATATTTCTAAATTAAGCAAAAATTCCAAGGTTTTAATCTTGACAAAACACAAAAACGTAGACAATTTGTTGAAAATATGGTTTCTGTAAGCCAGAGATCACCGACATTAGGTCACATAGGTGCCTTGTACAAGGGACTAATTTATGTGCTGTATGAAATTTATTTATAAAACACATTTATATGATGGACTGCAATCGATCAAACGGCAAGAGACACATATGGGGTCAAAAATGTGGTTCTACGGCAATATCGAAAAACAAATATGGTAAAAAAATCGGAAAAATGCGTACTTGACCAGATATGGTGCCAAAATTGCAAATAATATACCAAATGCATTCTGCAATGCCTAACCTAGCTTATTTATGATCGACTATATAGGTTGTGGTGATGAATTTCAGAGACACCTAGTATTATCCACCGTTCAATTTTTGGTGGCCATTTCAACACCTTTTTCGGTTAGGCTGTGTCTGAGTCCAGTAGTCCTCAGTGAAAGTGTATAATATTTTACAGTGATTTGAAATATTGGTTACTATATGAAAATAAAGAAATAAAAAGGCACTAACTCCATGTCTTTAGCATTCAAGGGGGGGGGGGGATAAACACCGCCGCTATTAGCATGTAGATATAATCCTACATATGTAATAAAAATCCACGTGAACAAAAACTATGGTTGCAATGGTGAAAAATTCATGAATACTGCACACTATCCACACACAAATTAAAGAAATGCCACAAAACCTGCTAAAAATCTATAATACACAAAATTCCATGTCCTCGGTTTAGGTATACGAACACATATAGGATTGCCATTTAACTCCATTATAAAGTTTTATGAGAGAAATCACTTTCAAAATGTTTCAATTTTCATAAAATTTCAGTATGTTGAAGCAATATATATAACTTACAAAATATTAAAAAATCAGCACATGTTGTTGGAATAGATCAAACGCTACAAGCATTTGACTGTTAGCTGCTGACACCTGGCGAATTCCTCAGAAAGCAAACTCCCAGAAAGGGCCGGTTTGTTTATATGTATTCATGCGCACAGTAACAGCTCCAATCAACATGAAAATTCACATGTACATAGAGGAATACCCATAATACCACTATACAAACCAAAACAGAGACATTTTAAAGTGATACATGTGCATTTGGAGGAGAAACTGGGAGTTTTTAAATAATATAGTACTTTGATGCCTCATTTTGACCATATAAGGAAATCAATACAGGTCCATAACCTAAATAATGGCAATTTTCTTCACATTTTACAATTATAACACCCCACATACAGAGGTGATAATCCCCAATTATTGAGCTCTTATGTGAAAAGGAAAGACTTGTAGAGAAGAAATAAAACAGTGATTTTTGCACTTAAGAAAGGAAATATTTTGAACAAAAAAGTGAGATTTTCTTTGGAAATTTTGATTTGACGCCTGATCAAACATGCTCAAGGACAATTTGGGGTTTGTTTCAGATAAATGTATTATTCACCCATATATTACCATCAGTTTGATTCCCCTTGGACTAAATATGTCAAAATTTTAAAAGAGTTGGTAGTCCTACCCCGCTGCTTAGCACCAAACACTTTCTACCATACTGCTGTCTACACCAATAGTATTCAAATGTCGCAAAATGCTACCACCACACTCTCAATATAGTATATTTCTAAATTAAGCAAAAATTCCAAGGTTTTAATCTTGACAAAACACAAAAACGTAGACAATTTGTTGAAAATATGGTTTCTGTAAGCCAGAGATCACCGACATTAGGTCACATAGGTGCCTTGTACAAGGGACTAATTTATGTGCTGTATGAAATTTATTTATAAAACACATTTATATGATGGACTGCAATCGATCAAACGGCAAGAGACACATATGGGGTCAAAAATGTGGTTCTACGGCAATATCGAAAAACAAATATGGTAAAAAAATCGGAAAAATGCGTACTTGACCAGATATGGTGCCAAAATTGCAAATAATATACCAAATGCATTCTGCAATGCCTAACCTAGCTTATTTATGATCGACTATATAGGTTGTGGTGATGAATTTCAGAGACACCTAGTATTATCCACCGTTCAATTTTTGGTGGCCATTTCAACACCTTTTTCGGTTAGGCTGTGTCTGAGTCCAGTAGTCCTCAGTGAAAGTGTATAATATTTTACAGTGATTTGAAATATTGGTTACTATATGAAAATAAAGAAATAAAAAGGCACTAACTCCATGTCTTTAGCATTCAAGGGGGGGGGGGGATAAACACCGCCGCTATTAGCATGTAGATATAATCCTACATATGTAATAAAAATCCACGTGAACAAAAACTATGGTTGCAATGGTGAAAAATTCATGAATACTGCACACTATCCACACACAAATTAAAGAAATGCCACAAAACCTGCTAAAAATCTATAATACACAAAATTCCATGTCCTCGGTTTAGGTATACGAACACATATAGGATTGCCATTTAACTCCATTATAAAGTTTTATGAGAGAAATCACTTTCAAAATGTTTCAATTTTCATAAAATTTCAGTATGTTGAAGCAATATATATAACTTACAAAATATTAAAAAATCAGCACATGTTGTTGGAATAGATCAAACGCTACAAGCATTTGACTGTTAGCTGCTGACACCTGGCGAATTCCTCAGAAAGCAAACTCCCAGAAAGGGCCGGTTTGTTTATATGTATTCATGCGCACAGTAACAGCTCCAATCAACATGAAAATTCACATGTACATAGAGGAATACCCATAATACCACTATACAAACCAAAACAGAGACATTTTAAAGTGATACATGTGCATTTGGAGGAGAAACTGGGAGTTTTTAAATAATATAGTACTTTGATGCCTCATTTTGACCATATAAGGAAATCAATACAGGTCCATAACCTAAATAATGGCAATTTTCTTCACATTTTACAATTATAACACCCCACATACAGAGGTGATAATCCCCAATTATTGAGCTCTTATGTGAAAAGGAAAGACTTGTAGAGAAGAAATAAAACAGTGATTTTTGCACTTAAGAAAGGAAATATTTTGAACAAAAAAGTGAGATTTTCTTTGGAAATTTTGATTTGACGCCTGATCAAACATGCTCAAGGACAATTTGGGGTTTGTTTCAGATAAATGTATTATTCACCCATATATTACCATCAGTTTGATTCCCCTTGGACTAAATATGTCAAAATTTTAAAAGAGTTGGTAGTCCTACCCCGCTGCTTAGCACCAAACACTTTCTACCATACTGCTGTCTACACCAATAGTATTCAAATGTCGCAAAATGCTACCACCACACTCTCAATATAGTATATTTCTAAATTAAGCAAAAATTCCAAGGTTTTAATCTTGACAAAACACAAAAACGTAGACAATTTGTTGAAAATATGGTTTCTGTAAGCCAGAGATCACCGACATTAGGTCACATAGGTGCCTTGTACAAGGGACTAATTTATGTGCTGTATGAAATTTATTTATAAAACACATTTATATGATGGACTGCAATCGATCAAACGGCAAGAGACACATATGGGGTCAAAAATGTGGTTCTACGGCAATATCGAAAAACAAATATGGTAAAAAAATCGGAAAAATGCGTACTTGACCAGATATGGTGCCAAAATTGCAAATAATATACCAAATGCATTCTGCAATGCCTAACCTAGCTTATTTATGATCGACTATATAGGTTGTGGTGATGAATTTCAGAGACACCTAGTATTATCCACCGTTCAATTTTTGGTGGCCATTTCAACACCTTTTTCGGTTAGGCTGTGTCTGAGTCCAGTAGTCCTCAGTGAAAGTGTATAATATTTTACAGTGATTTGAAATATTGGTTACTATATGAAAATAAAGAAATAAAAAGGCACTAACTCCATGTCTTTAGCATTCAAGGGGGGGGGGGGATAAACACCGCCGCTATTAGCATGTAGATATAATCCTACATATGTAATAAAAATCCACGTGAACAAAAACTATGGTTGCAATGGTGAAAAATTCATGAATACTGCACACTATCCACACACAAATTAAAGAAATGCCACAAAACCTGCTAAAAATCTATAATACACAAAATTCCATGTCCTCGGTTTAGGTATACGAACACATATAGGATTGCCATTTAACTCCATTATAAAGTTTTATGAGAGAAATCACTTTCAAAATGTTTCAATTTTCATAAAATTTCAGTATGTTGAAGCAATATATATAACTTACAAAATATTAAAAAATCAGCACATGTTGTTGGAATAGATCAAACGCTACAAGCATTTGACTGTTAGCTGCTGACACCTGGCGAATTCCTCAGAAAGCAAACTCCCAGAAAGGGCCGGTTTGTTTATATGTATTCATGCGCACAGTAACAGCTCCAATCAACATGAAAATTCACATGTACATAGAGGAATACCCATAATACCACTATACAAACCAAAACAGAGACATTTTAAAGTGATACATGTGCATTTGGAGGAGAAACTGGGAGTTTTTAAATAATATAGTACTTTGATGCCTCATTTTGACCATATAAGGAAATCAATACAGGTCCATAACCTAAATAATGGCAATTTTCTTCACATTTTACAATTATAACACCCCACATACAGAGGTGATAATCCCCAATTATTGAGCTCTTATGTGAAAAGGAAAGACTTGTAGAGAAGAAATAAAACAGTGATTTTTGCACTTAAGAAAGGAAATATTTTGAACAAAAAAGTGAGATTTTCTTTGGAAATTTTGATTTGACGCCTGATCAAACATGCTCAAGGACAATTTGGGGTTTGTTTCAGATAAATGTATTATTCACCCATATATTACCATCAGTTTGATTCCCCTTGGACTAAATATGTCAAAATTTTAAAAGAGTTGGTAGTCCTACCCCGCTGCTTAGCACCAAACACTTTCTACCATACTGCTGTCTACACCAATAGTATTCAAATGTCGCAAAATGCTACCACCACACTCTCAATATAGTATATTTCTAAATTAAGCAAAAATTCCAAGGTTTTAATCTTGACAAAACACAAAAACGTAGACAATTTGTTGAAAATATGGTTTCTGTAAGCCAGAGATCACCGACATTAGGTCACATAGGTGCCTTGTACAAGGGACTAATTTATGTGCTGTATGAAATTTATTTATAAAACACATTTATATGATGGACTGCAATCGATCAAACGGCAAGAGACACATATGGGGTCAAAAATGTGGTTCTACGGCAATATCGAAAAACAAATATGGTAAAAAAATCGGAAAAATGCGTACTTGACCAGATATGGTGCCAAAATTGCAAATAATATACCAAATGCATTCTGCAATGCCTAACCTAGCTTATTTATGATCGACTATATAGGTTGTGGTGATGAATTTCAGAGACACCTAGTATTATCCACCGTTCAATTTTTGGTGGCCATTTCAACACCTTTTTCGGTTAGGCTGTGTCTGAGTCCAGTAGTCCTCAGTGAAAGTGTATAATATTTTACAGTGATTTGAAATATTGGTTACTATATGAAAATAAAGAAATAAAAAGGCACTAACTCCATGTCTTTAGCATTCAAGGGGGGGGGGGATAAACACCGCCGCTATTAGCATGTAGATATAATCCTACATATGTAATAAAAATCCACGTGAACAAAAACTATGGTTGCAATGGTGAAAAATTTTGATGCCTCATTTGATGCCTCATTTTGACCATATAAGGAAATCAATACAGGTCCATAACCTAAATAATGGCAATTTTCTTCACATTTTACAATTATAACACCCCACATACAGAGGTGATAATCCCCAATTATTGAGCTCTTATGTGAAAAGGAAAGACTTGTAGAGAAGAAATAAAACAGTGATTTTTGCACTTAAGAAAGGAAATATTTTGAACAAAAAAGTGAGATTTTCTTTGGAAATTTTGATTTGACGCCTGATCAAACATGCTCAAGGACAATTTGGGGTTTGTTTCAGATAAATGTATTATTCACCCATATATTACCATCAGTTTGATTCCCCTTGGACTAAATATGTCAAAATTTTAAAAGAGTTGGTAGTCCTACCCCGCTGCTTAGCACCAAACACTTTCTACCATACTGCTGTCTACACCAATAGTATTCAAATGTCGCAAAATGCTACCACCACACTCTCAATATAGTATATTTCTAAATTAAGCAAAAATTCCAAGGTTTTAATCTTGACAAAACACAAAAACGTAGACAATTTGTTGAAAATATGGTTTCTGTAAGCCAGAGATCACCGACATTAGGTCACATAGGTGCCTTGTACAAGGGACTAATTTATGTGCTGTATGAAATTTATTTATAAAACACATTTATATGATGGACTGCAATCGATCAAACGGCAAGAGACACATATGGGGTCAAAAATGTGGTTCTACGGCAATATCGAAAAACAAATATGGTAAAAAAATCGGAAAAATGCGTACTTGACCAGATATGGTGCCAAAATTGCAAATAATATACCAAATGCATTCTGCAATGCCTAACCTAGCTTATTTATGATCGACTATATAGGTTGTGGTGATGAATTTCAGAGACACCTAGTATTATCCACCGTTCAATTTTTGGTGGCCATTTCAACACCTTTTTCGGTTAGGCTGTGTCTGAGTCCAGTAGTCCTCAGTGAAAGTGTATAATATTTTACAGTGATTTGAAATATTGGTTACTATATGAAAATAAAGAAATAAAAAGGCACTAACTCCATGTCTTTAGCATTCAAGGGGGGGGGGGGATAAACACCGCCGCTATTAGCATGTAGATATAATCCTACATATGTAATAAAAATCCACGTGAACAAAAACTATGGTTGCAATGGTGAAAAATTCATGAATACTGCACACTATCCACACACAAATTAAAGAAATGCCACAAAACCTGCTAAAAATCTATAATACACAAAATTCCATGTCCTCGGTTTAGGTATACGAACACATATAGGATTGCCATTTAACTCCATTATAAAGTTTTATGAGAGAAATCACTTTCAAAATGTTTCAATTTTCATAAAATTTCAGTATGTTGAAGCAATATATATAACTTACAAAATATTAAAAAATCAGCACATGTTGTTGGAATAGATCAAACGCTACAAGCATTTGACTGTTAGCTGCTGACACCTGGCGAATTCCTCAGAAAGCAAACTCCCAGAAAGGGCCGGTTTGTTTATATGTATTCATGCGCACAGTAACAGCTCCAATCAACATGAAAATTCACATGTACATAGAGGAATACCCATAATACCACTATACAAACCAAAACAGAGACATTTTAAAGTGATACATGTGCATTTGGAGGAGAAACTGGGAGTTTTTAAATAATATAGTACTTTGATGCCTCATTTTGACCATATAAGGAAATCAATACAGGTCCATAACCTAAATAATGGCAATTTTCTTCACATTTTACAATTATAACACCCCACATACAGAGGTGATAATCCCCAATTATTGAGCTCTTATGTGAAAAGGAAAGACTTGTAGAGAAGAAATAAAACAGTGATTTTTGCACTTAAGAAAGGAAATATTTTGAACAAAAAAGTGAGATTTTCTTTGGAAATTTTGATTTGACGCCTGATCAAACATGCTCAAGGACAATTTGGGGTTTGTTTCAGATAAATGTATTATTCACCCATATATTACCATCAGTTTGATTCCCCTTGGACTAAATATGTCAAAATTTTAAAAGAGTTGGTAGTCCTACCCCGCTGCTTAGCACCAAACACTTTCTACCATACTGCTGTCTACACCAATAGTATTCAAATGTCGCAAAATGCTACCACCACACTCTCAATATAGTATATTTCTAAATTAAGCAAAAATTCCAAGGTTTTAATCTTGACAAAACACAAAAACGTAGACAATTTGTTGAAAATATGGTTTCTGTAAGCCAGAGATCACCGACATTAGGTCACATAGGTGCCTTGTACAAGGGACTAATTTATGTGCTGTATGAAATTTATTTATAAAACACATTTATATGATGGACTGCAATCGATCAAACGGCAAGAGACACATATGGGGTCAAAAATGTGGTTCTACGGCAATATCGAAAAACAAATATGGTAAAAAAATCGGAAAAATGCGTACTTGACCAGATATGGTGCCAAAATTGCAAATAATATACCAAATGCATTCTGCAATGCCTAACCTAGCTTATTTATGATCGACTATATAGGTTGTGGTGATGAATTTCAGAGACACCTAGTATTATCCACCGTTCAATTTTTGGTGGCCATTTCAACACCTTTTTCGGTTAGGCTGTGTCTGAGTCCAGTAGTCCTCAGTGAAAGTGTATAATATTTTACAGTGATTTGAAATATTGGTTACTATATGAAAATAAAGAAATAAAAAGGCACTAACTCCATGTCTTTAGCATTCAAGGGGGGGGGGGGATAAACACCGCCGCTATTAGCATGTAGATATAATCCTACATATGTAATAAAAATCCACGTGAACAAAAACTATGGTTGCAATGGTGAAAAATTCATGAATACTGCACACTATCCACACACAAATTAAAGAAATGCCACAAAACCTGCTAAAAATCTATAATACACAAAATTCCATGTCCTCGGTTTAGGTATACGAACACATATAGGATTGCCATTTAACTCCATTATAAAGTTTTATGAGAGAAATCACTTTCAAAATGTTTCAATTTTCATAAAATTTCAGTATGTTGAAGCAATATATATAACTTACAAAATATTAAAAAATCAGCACATGTTGTTGGAATAGATCAAACGCTACAAGCATTTGACTGTTAGCTGCTGACACCTGGCGAATTCCTCAGAAAGCAAACTCCCAGAAAGGGCCGGTTTGTTTATATGTATTCATGCGCACAGTAACAGCTCCAATCAACATGAAAATTCACATGTACATAGAGGAATACCCATAATACCACTATACAAACCAAAACAGAGACATTTTAAAGTGATACATGTGCATTTGGAGGAGAAACTGGGAGTTTTTAAATAATATAGTACTTTGATGCCTCATTTTGACCATATAAGGAAATCAATACAGGTCCATAACCTAAATAATGGCAATTTTCTTCACATTTTACAATTATAACACCCCACATACAGAGGTGATAATCCCCAATTATTGAGCTCTTATGTGAAAAGGAAAGACTTGTAGAGAAGAAATAAAACAGTGATTTTTGCACTTAAGAAAGGAAATATTTTGAACAAAAAAGTGAGATTTTCTTTGGAAATTTTGATTTGACGCCTGATCAAACATGCTCAAGGACAATTTGGGGTTTGTTTCAGATAAATGTATTATTCACCCATATATTACCATCAGTTTGATTCCCCTTGGACTAAATATGTCAAAATTTTAAAAGAGTTGGTAGTCCTACCCCGCTGCTTAGCACCAAACACTTTCTACCATACTGCTGTCTACACCAATAGTATTCAAATGTCGCAAAATGCTACCACCACACTCTCAATATAGTATATTTCTAAATTAAGCAAAAATTCCAAGGTTTTAATCTTGACAAAACACAAAAACGTAGACAATTTGTTGAAAATATGGTTTCTGTAAGCCAGAGATCACCGACATTAGGTCACATAGGTGCCTTGTACAAGGGACTAATTTATGTGCTGTATGAAATTTATTTATAAAACACATTTATATGATGGACTGCAATCGATCAAACGGCAAGAGACACATATGGGGTCAAAAATGTGGTTCTACGGCAATATCGAAAAACAAATATGGTAAAAAAATCGGAAAAATGCGTACTTGACCAGATATGGTGCCAAAATTGCAAATAATATACCAAATGCATTCTGCAATGCCTAACCTAGCTTATTTATGATCGACTATATAGGTTGTGGTGATGAATTTCAGAGACACCTAGTATTATCCACCGTTCAATTTTTGGTGGCCATTTCAACACCTTTTTCGGTTAGGCTGTGTCTGAGTCCAGTAGTCCTCAGTGAAAGTGTATAATATTTTACAGTGATTTGAAATATTGGTTACTATATGAAAATAAAGAAATAAAAAGGCACTAACTCCATGTCTTTAGCATTCAAGGGGGGGGGGGATAAACACCGCCGCTATTAGCATGTAGATATAATCCTACATATGTAATAAAAATCCACGTGAACAAAAACTATGGTTGCAATGGTGAAAAATTTTGATGCCTCATTTGATGCCTCATTTTGACCATATAAGGAAATCAATACAGGTCCATAACCTAAATAATGGCAATTTTCTTCACATTTTACAATTATAACACCCCACATACAGAGGTGATAATCCCCAATTATTGAGCTCTTATGTGAAAAGGAAAGACTTGTAGAGAAGAAATAAAACAGTGATTTTTGCACTTAAGAAAGGAAATATTTTGAACAAAAAAGTGAGATTTTCTTTGGAAATTTTGATTTGACGCCTGATCAAACATGCTCAAGGACAATTTGGGGTTTGTTTCAGATAAATGTATTATTCACCCATATATTACCATCAGTTTGATTCCCCTTGGACTAAATATGTCAAAATTTTAAAAGAGTTGGTAGTCCTACCCCGCTGCTTAGCACCAAACACTTTCTACCATACTGCTGTCTACACCAATAGTATTCAAATGTCGCAAAATGCTACCACCACACTCTCAATATAGTATATTTCTAAATTAAGCAAAAATTCCAAGGTTTTAATCTTGACAAAACACAAAAACGTAGACAATTTGTTGAAAATATGGTTTCTGTAAGCCAGAGATCACCGACATTAGGTCACATAGGTGCCTTGTACAAGGGACTAATTTATGTGCTGTATGAAATTTATTTATAAAACACATTTATATGATGGACTGCAATCGATCAAACGGCAAGAGACACATATGGGGTCAAAAATGTGGTTCTACGGCAATATCGAAAAACAAATATGGTAAAAAAATCGGAAAAATGCGTACTTGACCAGATATGGTGCCAAAATTGCAAATAATATACCAAATGCATTCTGCAATGCCTAACCTAGCTTATTTATGATCGACTATATAGGTTGTGGTGATGAATTTCAGAGACACCTAGTATTATCCACCGTTCAATTTTTGGTGGCCATTTCAACACCTTTTTCGGTTAGGCTGTGTCTGAGTCCAGTAGTCCTCAGTGAAAGTGTATAATATTTTACAGTGATTTGAAATATTGGTTACTATATGAAAATAAAGAAATAAAAAGGCACTAACTCCATGTCTTTAGCATTCAAGGGGGGGGGGGGATAAACACCGCCGCTATTAGCATGTAGATATAATCCTACATATGTAATAAAAATCCACGTGAACAAAAACTATGGTTGCAATGGTGAAAAATTCATGAATACTGCACACTATCCACACACAAATTAAAGAAATGCCACAAAACCTGCTAAAAATCTATAATACACAAAATTCCATGTCCTCGGTTTAGGTATACGAACACATATAGGATTGCCATTTAACTCCATTATAAAGTTTTATGAGAGAAATCACTTTCAAAATGTTTCAATTTTCATAAAATTTCAGTATGTTGAAGCAATATATATAACTTACAAAATATTAAAAAATCAGCACATGTTGTTGGAATAGATCAAACGCTACAAGCATTTGACTGTTAGCTGCTGACACCTGGCGAATTCCTCAGAAAGCAAACTCCCAGAAAGGGCCGGTTTGTTTATATGTATTCATGCGCACAGTAACAGCTCCAATCAACATGAAAATTCACATGTACATAGAGGAATACCCATAATACCACTATACAAACCAAAACAGAGACATTTTAAAGTGATACATGTGCATTTGGAGGAGAAACTGGGAGTTTTTAAATAATATAGTACTTTGATGCCTCATTTTGACCATATAAGGAAATCAATACAGGTCCATAACCTAAATAATGGCAATTTTCTTCACATTTTACAATTATAACACCCCACATACAGAGGTGATAATCCCCAATTATTGAGCTCTTATGTGAAAAGGAAAGACTTGTAGAGAAGAAATAAAACAGTGATTTTTGCACTTAAGAAAGGAAATATTTTGAACAAAAAAGTGAGATTTTCTTTGGAAATTTTGATTTGACGCCTGATCAAACATGCTCAAGGACAATTTGGGGTTTGTTTCAGATAAATGTATTATTCACCCATATATTACCATCAGTTTGATTCCCCTTGGACTAAATATGTCAAAATTTTAAAAGAGTTGGTAGTCCTACCCCGCTGCTTAGCACCAAACACTTTCTACCATACTGCTGTCTACACCAATAGTATTCAAATGTCGCAAAATGCTACCACCACACTCTCAATATAGTATATTTCTAAATTAAGCAAAAATTCCAAGGTTTTAATCTTGACAAAACACAAAAACGTAGACAATTTGTTGAAAATATGGTTTCTGTAAGCCAGAGATCACCGACATTAGGTCACATAGGTGCCTTGTACAAGGGACTAATTTATGTGCTGTATGAAATTTATTTATAAAACACATTTATATGATGGACTGCAATCGATCAAACGGCAAGAGACACATATGGGGTCAAAAATGTGGTTCTACGGCAATATCGAAAAACAAATATGGTAAAAAAATCGGAAAAATGCGTACTTGACCAGATATGGTGCCAAAATTGCAAATAATATACCAAATGCATTCTGCAATGCCTAACCTAGCTTATTTATGATCGACTATATAGGTTGTGGTGATGAATTTCAGAGACACCTAGTATTATCCACCGTTCAATTTTTGGTGGCCATTTCAACACCTTTTTCGGTTAGGCTGTGTCTGAGTCCAGTAGTCCTCAGTGAAAGTGTATAATATTTTACAGTGATTTGAAATATTGGTTACTATATGAAAATAAAGAAATAAAAAGGCACTAACTCCATGTCTTTAGCATTCAAGGGGGGGGGGGGATAAACACCGCCGCTATTAGCATGTAGATATAATCCTACATATGTAATAAAAATCCACGTGAACAAAAACTATGGTTGCAATGGTGAAAAATTCATGAATACTGCACACTATCCACACACAAATTAAAGAAATGCCACAAAACCTGCTAAAAATCTATAATACACAAAATTCCATGTCCTCGGTTTAGGTATACGAACACATATAGGATTGCCATTTAACTCCATTATAAAGTTTTATGAGAGAAATCACTTTCAAAATGTTTCAATTTTCATAAAATTTCAGTATGTTGAAGCAATATATATAACTTACAAAATATTAAAAAATCAGCACATGTTGTTGGAATAGATCAAACGCTACAAGCATTTGACTGTTAGCTGCTGACACCTGGCGAATTCCTCAGAAAGCAAACTCCCAGAAAGGGCCGGTTTGTTTATATGTATTCATGCGCACAGTAACAGCTCCAATCAACATGAAAATTCACATGTACATAGAGGAATACCCATAATACCACTATACAAACCAAAACAGAGACATTTTAAAGTGATACATGTGCATTTGGAGGAGAAACTGGGAGTTTTTAAATAATATAGTACTTTGATGCCTCATTTTGACCATATAAGGAAATCAATACAGGTCCATAACCTAAATAATGGCAATTTTCTTCACATTTTACAATTATAACACCCCACATACAGAGGTGATAATCCCCAATTATTGAGCTCTTATGTGAAAAGGAAAGACTTGTAGAGAAGAAATAAAACAGTGATTTTTGCACTTAAGAAAGGAAATATTTTGAACAAAAAAGTGAGATTTTCTTTGGAAATTTTGATTTGACGCCTGATCAAACATGCTCAAGGACAATTTGGGGTTTGTTTCAGATAAATGTATTATTCACCCATATATTACCATCAGTTTGATTCCCCTTGGACTAAATATGTCAAAATTTTAAAAGAGTTGGTAGTCCTACCCCGCTGCTTAGCACCAAACACTTTCTACCATACTGCTGTCTACACCAATAGTATTCAAATGTCGCAAAATGCTACCACCACACTCTCAATATAGTATATTTCTAAATTAAGCAAAAATTCCAAGGTTTTAATCTTGACAAAACACAAAAACGTAGACAATTTGTTGAAAATATGGTTTCTGTAAGCCAGAGATCACCGACATTAGGTCACATAGGTGCCTTGTACAAGGGACTAATTTATGTGCTGTATGAAATTTATTTATAAAACACATTTATATGATGGACTGCAATCGATCAAACGGCAAGAGACACATATGGGGTCAAAAATGTGGTTCTACGGCAATATCGAAAAACAAATATGGTAAAAAAATCGGAAAAATGCGTACTTGACCAGATATGGTGCCAAAATTGCAAATAATATACCAAATGCATTCTGCAATGCCTAACCTAGCTTATTTATGATCGACTATATAGGTTGTGGTGATGAATTTCAGAGACACCTAGTATTATCCACCGTTCAATTTTTGGTGGCCATTTCAACACCTTTTTCGGTTAGGCTGTGTCTGAGTCCAGTAGTCCTCAGTGAAAGTGTATAATATTTTACAGTGATTTGAAATATTGGTTACTATATGAAAATAAAGAAATAAAAAGGCACTAACTCCATGTCTTTAGCATTCAAGGGGGGGGGGGGATAAACACCGCCGCTATTAGCATGTAGATATAATCCTACATATGTAATAAAAATCCACGTGAACAAAAACTATGGTTGCAATGGTGAAAAATTCATGAATACTGCACACTATCCACACACAAATTAAAGAAATGCCACAAAACCTGCTAAAAATCTATAATACACAAAATTCCATGTCCTCGGTTTAGGTATACGAACACATATAGGATTGCCATTTAACTCCATTATAAAGTTTTATGAGAGAAATCACTTTCAAAATGTTTCAATTTTCATAAAATTTCAGTATGTTGAAGCAATATATATAACTTACAAAATATTAAAAAATCAGCACATGTTGTTGGAATAGATCAAACGCTACAAGCATTTGACTGTTAGCTGCTGACACCTGGCGAATTCCTCAGAAAGCAAACTCCCAGAAAGGGCCGGTTTGTTTATATGTATTCATGCGCACAGTAACAGCTCCAATCAACATGAAAATTCACATGTACATAGAGGAATACCCATAATACCACTATACAAACCAAAACAGAGACATTTTAAAGTGATACATGTGCATTTGGAGGAGAAACTGGGAGTTTTTAAATAATATAGTACTTTGATGCCTCATTTTGACCATATAAGGAAATCAATACAGGTCCATAACCTAAATAATGGCAATTTTCTTCACATTTTACAATTATAACACCCCACATACAGAGGTGATAATCCCCAATTATTGAGCTCTTATGTGAAAAGGAAAGACTTGTAGAGAAGAAATAAAACAGTGATTTTTGCACTTAAGAAAGGAAATATTTTGAACAAAAAAGTGAGATTTTCTTTGGAAATTTTGATTTGACGCCTGATCAAACATGCTCAAGGACAATTTGGGGTTTGTTTCAGATAAATGTATTATTCACCCATATATTACCATCAGTTTGATTCCCCTTGGACTAAATATGTCAAAATTTTAAAAGAGTTGGTAGTCCTACCCCGCTGCTTAGCACCAAACACTTTCTACCATACTGCTGTCTACACCAATAGTATTCAAATGTCGCAAAATGCTACCACCACACTCTCAATATAGTATATTTCTAAATTAAGCAAAAATTCCAAGGTTTTAATCTTGACAAAACACAAAAACGTAGACAATTTGTTGAAAATATGGTTTCTGTAAGCCAGAGATCACCGACATTAGGTCACATAGGTGCCTTGTACAAGGGACTAATTTATGTGCTGTATGAAATTTATTTATAAAACACATTTATATGATGGACTGCAATCGATCAAACGGCAAGAGACACATATGGGGTCAAAAATGTGGTTCTACGGCAATATCGAAAAACAAATATGGTAAAAAAATCGGAAAAATGCGTACTTGACCAGATATGGTGCCAAAATTGCAAATAATATACCAAATGCATTCTGCAATGCCTAACCTAGCTTATTTATGATCGACTATATAGGTTGTGGTGATGAATTTCAGAGACACCTAGTATTATCCACCGTTCAATTTTTGGTGGCCATTTCAACACCTTTTTCGGTTAGGCTGTGTCTGAGTCCAGTAGTCCTCAGTGAAAGTGTATAATATTTTACAGTGATTTGAAATATTGGTTACTATATGAAAATAAAGAAATAAAAAGGCACTAACTCCATGTCTTTAGCATTCAAGGGGGGGGGGGGATAAACACCGCCGCTATTAGCATGTAGATATAATCCTACATATGTAATAAAAATCCACGTGAACAAAAACTATGGTTGCAATGGTGAAAAATTCATGAATACTGCACACTATCCACACACAAATTAAAGAAATGCCACAAAACCTGCTAAAAATCTATAATACACAAAATTCCATGTCCTCGGTTTAGGTATACGAACACATATAGGATTGCCATTTAACTCCATTATAAAGTTTTATGAGAGAAATCACTTTCAAAATGTTTCAATTTTCATAAAATTTCAGTATGTTGAAGCAATATATATAACTTACAAAATATTAAAAAATCAGCACATGTTGTTGGAATAGATCAAACGCTACAAGCATTTGACTGTTAGCTGCTGACACCTGGCGAATTCCTCAGAAAGCAAACTCCCAGAAAGGGCCGGTTTGTTTATATGTATTCATGCGCACAGTAACAGCTCCAATCAACATGAAAATTCACATGTACATAGAGGAATACCCATAATACCACTATACAAACCAAAACAGAGACATTTTAAAGTGATACATGTGCATTTGGAGGAGAAACTGGGAGTTTTTAAATAATATAGTACTTTGATGCCTCATTTTGACCATATAAGGAAATCAATACAGGTCCATAACCTAAATAATGGCAATTTTCTTCACATTTTACAATTATAACACCCCACATACAGAGGTGATAATCCCCAATTATTGAGCTCTTATGTGAAAAGGAAAGACTTGTAGAGAAGAAATAAAACAGTGATTTTTGCACTTAAGAAAGGAAATATTTTGAACAAAAAAGTGAGATTTTCTTTGGAAATTTTGATTTGACGCCTGATCAAACATGCTCAAGGACAATTTGGGGTTTGTTTCAGATAAATGTATTATTCACCCATATATTACCATCAGTTTGATTCCCCTTGGACTAAATATGTCAAAATTTTAAAAGAGTTGGTAGTCCTACCCCGCTGCTTAGCACCAAACACTTTCTACCATACTGCTGTCTACACCAATAGTATTCAAATGTCGCAAAATGCTACCACCACACTCTCAATATAGTATATTTCTAAATTAAGCAAAAATTCCAAGGTTTTAATCTTGACAAAACACAAAAACGTAGACAATTTGTTGAAAATATGGTTTCTGTAAGCCAGAGATCACCGACATTAGGTCACATAGGTGCCTTGTACAAGGGACTAATTTATGTGCTGTATGAAATTTATTTATAAAACACATTTATATGATGGACTGCAATCGATCAAACGGCAAGAGACACATATGGGGTCAAAAATGTGGTTCTACGGCAATATCGAAAAACAAATATGGTAAAAAAATCGGAAAAATGCGTACTTGACCAGATATGGTGCCAAAATTGCAAATAATATACCAAATGCATTCTGCAATGCCTAACCTAGCTTATTTATGATCGACTATATAGGTTGTGGTGATGAATTTCAGAGACACCTAGTATTATCCACCGTTCAATTTTTGGTGGCCATTTCAACACCTTTTTCGGTTAGGCTGTGTCTGAGTCCAGTAGTCCTCAGTGAAAGTGTATAATATTTTACAGTGATTTGAAATATTGGTTACTATATGAAAATAAAGAAATAAAAAGGCACTAACTCCATGTCTTTAGCATTCAAGGGGGGGGGGGGATAAACACCGCCGCTATTAGCATGTAGATATAATCCTACATATGTAATAAAAATCCACGTGAACAAAAACTATGGTTGCAATGGTGAAAAATTCATGAATACTGCACACTATCCACACACAAATTAAAGAAATGCCACAAAACCTGCTAAAAATCTATAATACACAAAATTCCATGTCCTCGGTTTAGGTATACGAACACATATAGGATTGCCATTTAACTCCATTATAAAGTTTTATGAGAGAAATCACTTTCAAAATGTTTCAATTTTCATAAAATTTCAGTATGTTGAAGCAATATATATAACTTACAAAATATTAAAAAATCAGCACATGTTGTTGGAATAGATCAAACGCTACAAGCATTTGACTGTTAGCTGCTGACACCTGGCGAATTCCTCAGAAAGCAAACTCCCAGAAAGGGCCGGTTTGTTTATATGTATTCATGCGCACAGTAACAGCTCCAATCAACATGAAAATTCACATGTACATAGAGGAATACCCATAATACCACTATACAAACCAAAACAGAGACATTTTAAAGTGATACATGTGCATTTGGAGGAGAAACTGGGAGTTTTTAAATAATATAGTACTTTGATGCCTCATTTTGACCATATAAGGAAATCAATACAGGTCCATAACCTAAATAATGGCAATTTTCTTCACATTTTACAATTATAACACCCCACATACAGAGGTGATAATCCCCAATTATTGAGCTCTTATGTGAAAAGGAAAGACTTGTAGAGAAGAAATAAAACAGTGATTTTTGCACTTAAGAAAGGAAATATTTTGAACAAAAAAGTGAGATTTTCTTTGGAAATTTTGATTTGACGCCTGATCAAACATGCTCAAGGACAATTTGGGGTTTGTTTCAGATAAATGTATTATTCACCCATATATTACCATCAGTTTGATTCCCCTTGGACTAAATATGTCAAAATTTTAAAAGAGTTGGTAGTCCTACCCCGCTGCTTAGCACCAAACACTTTCTACCATACTGCTGTCTACACCAATAGTATTCAAATGTCGCAAAATGCTACCACCACACTCTCAATATAGTATATTTCTAAATTAAGCAAAAATTCCAAGGTTTTAATCTTGACAAAACACAAAAACGTAGACAATTTGTTGAAAATATGGTTTCTGTAAGCCAGAGATCACCGACATTAGGTCACATAGGTGCCTTGTACAAGGGACTAATTTATGTGCTGTATGAAATTTATTTATAAAACACATTTATATGATGGACTGCAATCGATCAAACGGCAAGAGACACATATGGGGTCAAAAATGTGGTTCTACGGCAATATCGAAAAACAAATATGGTAAAAAAATCGGAAAAATGCGTACTTGACCAGATATGGTGCCAAAATTGCAAATAATATACCAAATGCATTCTGCAATGCCTAACCTAGCTTATTTATGATCGACTATATAGGTTGTGGTGATGAATTTCAGAGACACCTAGTATTATCCACCGTTCAATTTTTGGTGGCCATTTCAACACCTTTTTCGGTTAGGCTGTGTCTGAGTCCAGTAGTCCTCAGTGAAAGTGTATAATATTTTACAGTGATTTGAAATATTGGTTACTATATGAAAATAAAGAAATAAAAAGGCACTAACTCCATGTCTTTAGCATTCAAGGGGGGGGGGGGATAAACACCGCCGCTATTAGCATGTAGATATAATCCTACATATGTAATAAAAATCCACGTGAACAAAAACTATGGTTGCAATGGTGAAAAATTCATGAATACTGCACACTATCCACACACAAATTAAAGAAATGCCACAAAACCTGCTAAAAATCTATAATACACAAAATTCCATGTCCTCGGTTTAGGTATACGAACACATATAGGATTGCCATTTAACTCCATTATAAAGTTTTATGAGAGAAATCACTTTCAAAATGTTTCAATTTTCATAAAATTTCAGTATGTTGAAGCAATATATATAACTTACAAAATATTAAAAAATCAGCACATGTTGTTGGAATAGATCAAACGCTACAAGCATTTGACTGTTAGCTGCTGACACCTGGCGAATTCCTCAGAAAGCAAACTCCCAGAAAGGGCCGGTTTGTTTATATGTATTCATGCGCACAGTAACAGCTCCAATCAACATGAAAATTCACATGTACATAGAGGAATACCCATAATACCACTATACAAACCAAAACAGAGACATTTTAAAGTGATACATGTGCATTTGGAGGAGAAACTGGGAGTTTTTAAATAATATAGTACTTTGATGCCTCATTTTGACCATATAAGGAAATCAATACAGGTCCATAACCTAAATAATGGCAATTTTCTTCACATTTTACAATTATAACACCCCACATACAGAGGTGATAATCCCCAATTATTGAGCTCTTATGTGAAAAGGAAAGACTTGTAGAGAAGAAATAAAACAGTGATTTTTGCACTTAAGAAAGGAAATATTTTGAACAAAAAAGTGAGATTTTCTTTGGAAATTTTGATTTGACGCCTGATCAAACATGCTCAAGGACAATTTGGGGTTTGTTTCAGATAAATGTATTATTCACCCATATATTACCATCAGTTTGATTCCCCTTGGACTAAATATGTCAAAATTTTAAAAGAGTTGGTAGTCCTACCCCGCTGCTTAGCACCAAACACTTTCTACCATACTGCTGTCTACACCAATAGTATTCAAATGTCGCAAAATGCTACCACCACACTCTCAATATAGTATATTTCTAAATTAAGCAAAAATTCCAAGGTTTTAATCTTGACAAAACACAAAAACGTAGACAATTTGTTGAAAATATGGTTTCTGTAAGCCAGAGATCACCGACATTAGGTCACATAGGTGCCTTGTACAAGGGACTAATTTATGTGCTGTATGAAATTTATTTATAAAACACATTTATATGATGGACTGCAATCGATCAAACGGCAAGAGACACATATGGGGTCAAAAATGTGGTTCTACGGCAATATCGAAAAACAAATATGGTAAAAAAATCGGAAAAATGCGTACTTGACCAGATATGGTGCCAAAATTGCAAATAATATACCAAATGCATTCTGCAATGCCTAACCTAGCTTATTTATGATCGACTATATAGGTTGTGGTGATGAATTTCAGAGACACCTAGTATTATCCACCGTTCAATTTTTGGTGGCCATTTCAACACCTTTTTCGGTTAGGCTGTGTCTGAGTCCAGTAGTCCTCAGTGAAAGTGTATAATATTTTACAGTGATTTGAAATATTGGTTACTATATGAAAATAAAGAAATAAAAAGGCACTAACTCCATGTCTTTAGCATTCAAGGGGGGGGGGGGATAAACACCGCCGCTATTAGCATGTAGATATAATCCTACATATGTAATAAAAATCCACGTGAACAAAAACTATGGTTGCAATGGTGAAAAATTCATGAATACTGCACACTATCCACACACAAATTAAAGAAATGCCACAAAACCTGCTAAAAATCTATAATACACAAAATTCCATGTCCTCGGTTTAGGTATACGAACACATATAGGATTGCCATTTAACTCCATTATAAAGTTTTATGAGAGAAATCACTTTCAAAATGTTTCAATTTTCATAAAATTTCAGTATGTTGAAGCAATATATATAACTTACAAAATATTAAAAAATCAGCACATGTTGTTGGAATAGATCAAACGCTACAAGCATTTGACTGTTAGCTGCTGACACCTGGCGAATTCCTCAGAAAGCAAACTCCCAGAAAGGGCCGGTTTGTTTATATGTATTCATGCGCACAGTAACAGCTCCAATCAACATGAAAATTCACATGTACATAGAGGAATACCCATAATACCACTATACAAACCAAAACAGAGACATTTTAAAGTGATACATGTGCATTTGGAGGAGAAACTGGGAGTTTTTAAATAATATAGTACTTTGATGCCTCATTTTGACCATATAAGGAAATCAATACAGGTCCATAACCTAAATAATGGCAATTTTCTTCACATTTTACAATTATAACACCCCACATACAGAGGTGATAATCCCCAATTATTGAGCTCTTATGTGAAAAGGAAAGACTTGTAGAGAAGAAATAAAACAGTGATTTTTGCACTTAAGAAAGGAAATATTTTGAACAAAAAAGTGAGATTTTCTTTGGAAATTTTGATTTGACGCCTGATCAAACATGCTCAAGGACAATTTGGGGTTTGTTTCAGATAAATGTATTATTCACCCATATATTACCATCAGTTTGATTCCCCTTGGACTAAATATGTCAAAATTTTAAAAGAGTTGGTAGTCCTACCCCGCTGCTTAGCACCAAACACTTTCTACCATACTGCTGTCTACACCAATAGTATTCAAATGTCGCAAAATGCTACCACCACACTCTCAATATAGTATATTTCTAAATTAAGCAAAAATTCCAAGGTTTTAATCTTGACAAAACACAAAAACGTAGACAATTTGTTGAAAATATGGTTTCTGTAAGCCAGAGATCACCGACATTAGGTCACATAGGTGCCTTGTACAAGGGACTAATTTATGTGCTGTATGAAATTTATTTATAAAACACATTTATATGATGGACTGCAATCGATCAAACGGCAAGAGACACATATGGGGTCAAAAATGTGGTTCTACGGCAATATCGAAAAACAAATATGGTAAAAAAATCGGAAAAATGCGTACTTGACCAGATATGGTGCCAAAATTGCAAATAATATACCAAATGCATTCTGCAATGCCTAACCTAGCTTATTTATGATCGACTATATAGGTTGTGGTGATGAATTTCAGAGACACCTAGTATTATCCACCGTTCAATTTTTGGTGGCCATTTCAACACCTTTTTCGGTTAGGCTGTGTCTGAGTCCAGTAGTCCTCAGTGAAAGTGTATAATATTTTACAGTGATTTGAAATATTGGTTACTATATGAAAATAAAGAAATAAAAAGGCACTAACTCCATGTCTTTAGCATTCAAGGGGGGGGGGGGATAAACACCGCCGCTATTAGCATGTAGATATAATCCTACATATGTAATAAAAATCCACGTGAACAAAAACTATGGTTGCAATGGTGAAAAATTCATGAATACTGCACACTATCCACACACAAATTAAAGAAATGCCACAAAACCTGCTAAAAATCTATAATACACAAAATTCCATGTCCTCGGTTTAGGTATACGAACACATATAGGATTGCCATTTAACTCCATTATAAAGTTTTATGAGAGAAATCACTTTCAAAATGTTTCAATTTTCATAAAATTTCAGTATGTTGAAGCAATATATATAACTTACAAAATATTAAAAAATCAGCACATGTTGTTGGAATAGATCAAACGCTACAAGCATTTGACTGTTAGCTGCTGACACCTGGCGAATTCCTCAGAAAGCAAACTCCCAGAAAGGGCCGGTTTGTTTATATGTATTCATGCGCACAGTAACAGCTCCAATCAACATGAAAATTCACATGTACATAGAGGAATACCCATAATACCACTATACAAACCAAAACAGAGACATTTTAAAGTGATACATGTGCATTTGGAGGAGAAACTGGGAGTTTTTAAATAATATAGTACTTTGATGCCTCATTTTGACCATATAAGGAAATCAATACAGGTCCATAACCTAAATAATGGCAATTTTCTTCACATTTTACAATTATAACACCCCACATACAGAGGTGATAATCCCCAATTATTGAGCTCTTATGTGAAAAGGAAAGACTTGTAGAGAAGAAATAAAACAGTGATTTTTGCACTTAAGAAAGGAAATATTTTGAACAAAAAAGTGAGATTTTCTTTGGAAATTTTGATTTGACGCCTGATCAAACATGCTCAAGGACAATTTGGGGTTTGTTTCAGATAAATGTATTATTCACCCATATATTACCATCAGTTTGATTCCCCTTGGACTAAATATGTCAAAATTTTAAAAGAGTTGGTAGTCCTACCCCGCTGCTTAGCACCAAACACTTTCTACCATACTGCTGTCTACACCAATAGTATTCAAATGTCGCAAAATGCTACCACCACACTCTCAATATAGTATATTTCTAAATTAAGCAAAAATTCCAAGGTTTTAATCTTGACAAAACACAAAAACGTAGACAATTTGTTGAAAATATGGTTTCTGTAAGCCAGAGATCACCGACATTAGGTCACATAGGTGCCTTGTACAAGGGACTAATTTATGTGCTGTATGAAATTTATTTATAAAACACATTTATATGATGGACTGCAATCGATCAAACGGCAAGAGACACATATGGGGTCAAAAATGTGGTTCTACGGCAATATCGAAAAACAAATATGGTAAAAAAATCGGAAAAATGCGTACTTGACCAGATATGGTGCCAAAATTGCAAATAATATACCAAATGCATTCTGCAATGCCTAACCTAGCTTATTTATGATCGACTATATAGGTTGTGGTGATGAATTTCAGAGACACCTAGTATTATCCACCGTTCAATTTTTGGTGGCCATTTCAACACCTTTTTCGGTTAGGCTGTGTCTGAGTCCAGTAGTCCTCAGTGAAAGTGTATAATATTTTACAGTGATTTGAAATATTGGTTACTATATGAAAATAAAGAAATAAAAAGGCACTAACTCCATGTCTTTAGCATTCAAGGGGGGGGGGGGATAAACACCGCCGCTATTAGCATGTAGATATAATCCTACATATGTAATAAAAATCCACGTGAACAAAAACTATGGTTGCAATGGTGAAAAATTCATGAATACTGCACACTATCCACACACAAATTAAAGAAATGCCACAAAACCTGCTAAAAATCTATAATACACAAAATTCCATGTCCTCGGTTTAGGTATACGAACACATATAGGATTGCCATTTAACTCCATTATAAAGTTTTATGAGAGAAATCACTTTCAAAATGTTTCAATTTTCATAAAATTTCAGTATGTTGAAGCAATATATATAACTTACAAAATATTAAAAAATCAGCACATGTTGTTGGAATAGATCAAACGCTACAAGCATTTGACTGTTAGCTGCTGACACCTGGCGAATTCCTCAGAAAGCAAACTCCCAGAAAGGGCCGGTTTGTTTATATGTATTCATGCGCACAGTAACAGCTCCAATCAACATGAAAATTCACATGTACATAGAGGAATACCCATAATACCACTATACAAACCAAAACAGAGACATTTTAAAGTGATACATGTGCATTTGGAGGAGAAACTGGGAGTTTTTAAATAATATAGTACTTTGATGCCTCATTTTGACCATATAAGGAAATCAATACAGGTCCATAACCTAAATAATGGCAATTTTCTTCACATTTTACAATTATAACACCCCACATACAGAGGTGATAATCCCCAATTATTGAGCTCTTATGTGAAAAGGAAAGACTTGTAGAGAAGAAATAAAACAGTGATTTTTGCACTTAAGAAAGGAAATATTTTGAACAAAAAAGTGAGATTTTCTTTGGAAATTTTGATTTGACGCCTGATCAAACATGCTCAAGGACAATTTGGGGTTTGTTTCAGATAAATGTATTATTCACCCATATATTACCATCAGTTTGATTCCCCTTGGACTAAATATGTCAAAATTTTAAAAGAGTTGGTAGTCCTACCCCGCTGCTTAGCACCAAACACTTTCTACCATACTGCTGTCTACACCAATAGTATTCAAATGTCGCAAAATGCTACCACCACACTCTCAATATAGTATATTTCTAAATTAAGCAAAAATTCCAAGGTTTTAATCTTGACAAAACACAAAAACGTAGACAATTTGTTGAAAATATGGTTTCTGTAAGCCAGAGATCACCGACATTAGGTCACATAGGTGCCTTGTACAAGGGACTAATTTATGTGCTGTATGAAATTTATTTATAAAACACATTTATATGATGGACTGCAATCGATCAAACGGCAAGAGACACATATGGGGTCAAAAATGTGGTTCTACGGCAATATCGAAAAACAAATATGGTAAAAAAATCGGAAAAATGCGTACTTGACCAGATATGGTGCCAAAATTGCAAATAATATACCAAATGCATTCTGCAATGCCTAACCTAGCTTATTTATGATCGACTATATAGGTTGTGGTGATGAATTTCAGAGACACCTAGTATTATCCACCGTTCAATTTTTGGTGGCCATTTCAACACCTTTTTCGGTTAGGCTGTGTCTGAGTCCAGTAGTCCTCAGTGAAAGTGTATAATATTTTACAGTGATTTGAAATATTGGTTACTATATGAAAATAAAGAAATAAAAAGGCACTAACTCCATGTCTTTAGCATTCAAGGGGGGGGGGGGATAAACACCGCCGCTATTAGCATGTAGATATAATCCTACATATGTAATAAAAATCCACGTGAACAAAAACTATGGTTGCAATGGTGAAAAATTCATGAATACTGCACACTATCCACACACAAATTAAAGAAATGCCACAAAACCTGCTAAAAATCTATAATACACAAAATTCCATGTCCTCGGTTTAGGTATACGAACACATATAGGATTGCCATTTAACTCCATTATAAAGTTTTATGAGAGAAATCACTTTCAAAATGTTTCAATTTTCATAAAATTTCAGTATGTTGAAGCAATATATATAACTTACAAAATATTAAAAAATCAGCACATGTTGTTGGAATAGATCAAACGCTACAAGCATTTGACTGTTAGCTGCTGACACCTGGCGAATTCCTCAGAAAGCAAACTCCCAGAAAGGGCCGGTTTGTTTATATGTATTCATGCGCACAGTAACAGCTCCAATCAACATGAAAATTCACATGTACATAGAGGAATACCCATAATACCACTATACAAACCAAAACAGAGACATTTTAAAGTGATACATGTGCATTTGGAGGAGAAACTGGGAGTTTTTAAATAATATAGTACTTTGATGCCTCATTTTGACCATATAAGGAAATCAATACAGGTCCATAACCTAAATAATGGCAATTTTCTTCACATTTTACAATTATAACACCCCACATACAGAGGTGATAATCCCCAATTATTGAGCTCTTATGTGAAAAGGAAAGACTTGTAGAGAAGAAATAAAACAGTGATTTTTGCACTTAAGAAAGGAAATATTTTGAACAAAAAAGTGAGATTTTCTTTGGAAATTTTGATTTGACGCCTGATCAAACATGCTCAAGGACAATTTGGGGTTTGTTTCAGATAAATGTATTATTCACCCATATATTACCATCAGTTTGATTCCCCTTGGACTAAATATGTCAAAATTTTAAAAGAGTTGGTAGTCCTACCCCGCTGCTTAGCACCAAACACTTTCTACCATACTGCTGTCTACACCAATAGTATTCAAATGTCGCAAAATGCTACCACCACACTCTCAATATAGTATATTTCTAAATTAAGCAAAAATTCCAAGGTTTTAATCTTGACAAAACACAAAAACGTAGACAATTTGTTGAAAATATGGTTTCTGTAAGCCAGAGATCACCGACATTAGGTCACATAGGTGCCTTGTACAAGGGACTAATTTATGTGCTGTATGAAATTTATTTATAAAACACATTTATATGATGGACTGCAATCGATCAAACGGCAAGAGACACATATGGGGTCAAAAATGTGGTTCTACGGCAATATCGAAAAACAAATATGGTAAAAAAATCGGAAAAATGCGTACTTGACCAGATATGGTGCCAAAATTGCAAATAATATACCAAATGCATTCTGCAATGCCTAACCTAGCTTATTTATGATCGACTATATAGGTTGTGGTGATGAATTTCAGAGACACCTAGTATTATCCACCGTTCAATTTTTGGTGGCCATTTCAACACCTTTTTCGGTTAGGCTGTGTCTGAGTCCAGTAGTCCTCAGTGAAAGTGTATAATATTTTACAGTGATTTGAAATATTGGTTACTATATGAAAATAAAGAAATAAAAAGGCACTAACTCCATGTCTTTAGCATTCAAGGGGGGGGGGGGATAAACACCGCCGCTATTAGCATGTAGATATAATCCTACATATGTAATAAAAATCCACGTGAACAAAAACTATGGTTGCAATGGTGAAAAATTCATGAATACTGCACACTATCCACACACAAATTAAAGAAATGCCACAAAACCTGCTAAAAATCTATAATACACAAAATTCCATGTCCTCGGTTTAGGTATACGAACACATATAGGATTGCCATTTAACTCCATTATAAAGTTTTATGAGAGAAATCACTTTCAAAATGTTTCAATTTTCATAAAATTTCAGTATGTTGAAGCAATATATATAACTTACAAAATATTAAAAAATCAGCACATGTTGTTGGAATAGATCAAACGCTACAAGCATTTGACTGTTAGCTGCTGACACCTGGCGAATTCCTCAGAAAGCAAACTCCCAGAAAGGGCCGGTTTGTTTATATGTATTCATGCGCACAGTAACAGCTCCAATCAACATGAAAATTCACATGTACATAGAGGAATACCCATAATACCACTATACAAACCAAAACAGAGACATTTTAAAGTGATACATGTGCATTTGGAGGAGAAACTGGGAGTTTTTAAATAATATAGTACTTTGATGCCTCATTTTGACCATATAAGGAAATCAATACAGGTCCATAACCTAAATAATGGCAATTTTCTTCACATTTTACAATTATAACACCCCACATACAGAGGTGATAATCCCCAATTATTGAGCTCTTATGTGAAAAGGAAAGACTTGTAGAGAAGAAATAAAACAGTGATTTTTGCACTTAAGAAAGGAAATATTTTGAACAAAAAAGTGAGATTTTCTTTGGAAATTTTGATTTGACGCCTGATCAAACATGCTCAAGGACAATTTGGGGTTTGTTTCAGATAAATGTATTATTCACCCATATATTACCATCAGTTTGATTCCCCTTGGACTAAATATGTCAAAATTTTAAAAGAGTTGGTAGTCCTACCCCGCTGCTTAGCACCAAACACTTTCTACCATACTGCTGTCTACACCAATAGTATTCAAATGTCGCAAAATGCTACCACCACACTCTCAATATAGTATATTTCTAAATTAAGCAAAAATTCCAAGGTTTTAATCTTGACAAAACACAAAAACGTAGACAATTTGTTGAAAATATGGTTTCTGTAAGCCAGAGATCACCGACATTAGGTCACATAGGTGCCTTGTACAAGGGACTAATTTATGTGCTGTATGAAATTTATTTATAAAACACATTTATATGATGGACTGCAATCGATCAAACGGCAAGAGACACATATGGGGTCAAAAATGTGGTTCTACGGCAATATCGAAAAACAAATATGGTAAAAAAATCGGAAAAATGCGTACTTGACCAGATATGGTGCCAAAATTGCAAATAATATACCAAATGCATTCTGCAATGCCTAACCTAGCTTATTTATGATCGACTATATAGGTTGTGGTGATGAATTTCAGAGACACCTAGTATTATCCACCGTTCAATTTTTGGTGGCCATTTCAACACCTTTTTCGGTTAGGCTGTGTCTGAGTCCAGTAGTCCTCAGTGAAAGTGTATAATATTTTACAGTGATTTGAAATATTGGTTACTATATGAAAATAAAGAAATAAAAAGGCACTAACTCCATGTCTTTAGCATTCAAGGGGGGGGGGGGATAAACACCGCCGCTATTAGCATGTAGATATAATCCTACATATGTAATAAAAATCCACGTGAACAAAAACTATGGTTGCAATGGTGAAAAATTCATGAATACTGCACACTATCCACACACAAATTAAAGAAATGCCACAAAACCTGCTAAAAATCTATAATACACAAAATTCCATGTCCTCGGTTTAGGTATACGAACACATATAGGATTGCCATTTAACTCCATTATAAAGTTTTATGAGAGAAATCACTTTCAAAATGTTTCAATTTTCATAAAATTTCAGTATGTTGAAGCAATATATATAACTTACAAAATATTAAAAAATCAGCACATGTTGTTGGAATAGATCAAACGCTACAAGCATTTGACTGTTAGCTGCTGACACCTGGCGAATTCCTCAGAAAGCAAACTCCCAGAAAGGGCCGGTTTGTTTATATGTATTCATGCGCACAGTAACAGCTCCAATCAACATGAAAATTCACATGTACATAGAGGAATACCCATAATACCACTATACAAACCAAAACAGAGACATTTTAAAGTGATACATGTGCATTTGGAGGAGAAACTGGGAGTTTTTAAATAATATAGTACTTTGATGCCTCATTTTGACCATATAAGGAAATCAATACAGGTCCATAACCTAAATAATGGCAATTTTCTTCACATTTTACAATTATAACACCCCACATACAGAGGTGATAATCCCCAATTATTGAGCTCTTATGTGAAAAGGAAAGACTTGTAGAGAAGAAATAAAACAGTGATTTTTGCACTTAAGAAAGGAAATATTTTGAACAAAAAAGTGAGATTTTCTTTGGAAATTTTGATTTGACGCCTGATCAAACATGCTCAAGGACAATTTGGGGTTTGTTTCAGATAAATGTATTATTCACCCATATATTACCATCAGTTTGATTCCCCTTGGACTAAATATGTCAAAATTTTAAAAGAGTTGGTAGTCCTACCCCGCTGCTTAGCACCAAACACTTTCTACCATACTGCTGTCTACACCAATAGTATTCAAATGTCGCAAAATGCTACCACCACACTCTCAATATAGTATATTTCTAAATTAAGCAAAAATTCCAAGGTTTTAATCTTGACAAAACACAAAAACGTAGACAATTTGTTGAAAATATGGTTTCTGTAAGCCAGAGATCACCGACATTAGGTCACATAGGTGCCTTGTACAAGGGACTAATTTATGTGCTGTATGAAATTTATTTATAAAACACATTTATATGATGGACTGCAATCGATCAAACGGCAAGAGACACATATGGGGTCAAAAATGTGGTTCTACGGCAATATCGAAAAACAAATATGGTAAAAAAATCGGAAAAATGCGTACTTGACCAGATATGGTGCCAAAATTGCAAATAATATACCAAATGCATTCTGCAATGCCTAACCTAGCTTATTTATGATCGACTATATAGGTTGTGGTGATGAATTTCAGAGACACCTAGTATTATCCACCGTTCAATTTTTGGTGGCCATTTCAACACCTTTTTCGGTTAGGCTGTGTCTGAGTCCAGTAGTCCTCAGTGAAAGTGTATAATATTTTACAGTGATTTGAAATATTGGTTACTATATGAAAATAAAGAAATAAAAAGGCACTAACTCCATGTCTTTAGCATTCAAGGGGGGGGGGGGATAAACACCGCCGCTATTAGCATGTAGATATAATCCTACATATGTAATAAAAATCCACGTGAACAAAAACTATGGTTGCAATGGTGAAAAATTCATGAATACTGCACACTATCCACACACAAATTAAAGAAATGCCACAAAACCTGCTAAAAATCTATAATACACAAAATTCCATGTCCTCGGTTTAGGTATACGAACACATATAGGATTGCCATTTAACTCCATTATAAAGTTTTATGAGAGAAATCACTTTCAAAATGTTTCAATTTTCATAAAATTTCAGTATGTTGAAGCAATATATATAACTTACAAAATATTAAAAAATCAGCACATGTTGTTGGAATAGATCAAACGCTACAAGCATTTGACTGTTAGCTGCTGACACCTGGCGAATTCCTCAGAAAGCAAACTCCCAGAAAGGGCCGGTTTGTTTATATGTATTCATGCGCACAGTAACAGCTCCAATCAACATGAAAATTCACATGTACATAGAGGAATACCCATAATACCACTATACAAACCAAAACAGAGACATTTTAAAGTGATACATGTGCATTTGGAGGAGAAACTGGGAGTTTTTAAATAATATAGTACTTTGATGCCTCATTTTGACCATATAAGGAAATCAATACAGGTCCATAACCTAAATAATGGCAATTTTCTTCACATTTTACAATTATAACACCCCACATACAGAGGTGATAATCCCCAATTATTGAGCTCTTATGTGAAAAGGAAAGACTTGTAGAGAAGAAATAAAACAGTGATTTTTGCACTTAAGAAAGGAAATATTTTGAACAAAAAAGTGAGATTTTCTTTGGAAATTTTGATTTGACGCCTGATCAAACATGCTCAAGGACAATTTGGGGTTTGTTTCAGATAAATGTATTATTCACCCATATATTACCATCAGTTTGATTCCCCTTGGACTAAATATGTCAAAATTTTAAAAGAGTTGGTAGTCCTACCCCGCTGCTTAGCACCAAACACTTTCTACCATACTGCTGTCTACACCAATAGTATTCAAATGTCGCAAAATGCTACCACCACACTCTCAATATAGTATATTTCTAAATTAAGCAAAAATTCCAAGGTTTTAATCTTGACAAAACACAAAAACGTAGACAATTTGTTGAAAATATGGTTTCTGTAAGCCAGAGATCACCGACATTAGGTCACATAGGTGCCTTGTACAAGGGACTAATTTATGTGCTGTATGAAATTTATTTATAAAACACATTTATATGATGGACTGCAATCGATCAAACGGCAAGAGACACATATGGGGTCAAAAATGTGGTTCTACGGCAATATCGAAAAACAAATATGGTAAAAAAATCGGAAAAATGCGTACTTGACCAGATATGGTGCCAAAATTGCAAATAATATACCAAATGCATTCTGCAATGCCTAACCTAGCTTATTTATGATCGACTATATAGGTTGTGGTGATGAATTTCAGAGACACCTAGTATTATCCACCGTTCAATTTTTGGTGGCCATTTCAACACCTTTTTCGGTTAGGCTGTGTCTGAGTCCAGTAGTCCTCAGTGAAAGTGTATAATATTTTACAGTGATTTGAAATATTGGTTACTATATGAAAATAAAGAAATAAAAAGGCACTAACTCCATGTCTTTAGCATTCAAGGGGGGGGGGGGATAAACACCGCCGCTATTAGCATGTAGATATAATCCTACATATGTAATAAAAATCCACGTGAACAAAAACTATGGTTGCAATGGTGAAAAATTCATGAATACTGCACACTATCCACACACAAATTAAAGAAATGCCACAAAACCTGCTAAAAATCTATAATACACAAAATTCCATGTCCTCGGTTTAGGTATACGAACACATATAGGATTGCCATTTAACTCCATTATAAAGTTTTATGAGAGAAATCACTTTCAAAATGTTTCAATTTTCATAAAATTTCAGTATGTTGAAGCAATATATATAACTTACAAAATATTAAAAAATCAGCACATGTTGTTGGAATAGATCAAACGCTACAAGCATTTGACTGTTAGCTGCTGACACCTGGCGAATTCCTCAGAAAGCAAACTCCCAGAAAGGGCCGGTTTGTTTATATGTATTCATGCGCACAGTAACAGCTCCAATCAACATGAAAATTCACATGTACATAGAGGAATACCCATAATACCACTATACAAACCAAAACAGAGACATTTTAAAGTGATACATGTGCATTTGGAGGAGAAACTGGGAGTTTTTAAATAATATAGTACTTTGATGCCTCATTTTGACCATATAAGGAAATCAATACAGGTCCATAACCTAAATAATGGCAATTTTCTTCACATTTTACAATTATAACACCCCACATACAGAGGTGATAATCCCCAATTATTGAGCTCTTATGTGAAAAGGAAAGACTTGTAGAGAAGAAATAAAACAGTGATTTTTGCACTTAAGAAAGGAAATATTTTGAACAAAAAAGTGAGATTTTCTTTGGAAATTTTGATTTGACGCCTGATCAAACATGCTCAAGGACAATTTGGGGTTTGTTTCAGATAAATGTATTATTCACCCATATATTACCATCAGTTTGATTCCCCTTGGACTAAATATGTCAAAATTTTAAAAGAGTTGGTAGTCCTACCCCGCTGCTTAGCACCAAACACTTTCTACCATACTGCTGTCTACACCAATAGTATTCAAATGTCGCAAAATGCTACCACCACACTCTCAATATAGTATATTTCTAAATTAAGCAAAAATTCCAAGGTTTTAATCTTGACAAAACACAAAAACGTAGACAATTTGTTGAAAATATGGTTTCTGTAAGCCAGAGATCACCGACATTAGGTCACATAGGTGCCTTGTACAAGGGACTAATTTATGTGCTGTATGAAATTTATTTATAAAACACATTTATATGATGGACTGCAATCGATCAAACGGCAAGAGACACATATGGGGTCAAAAATGTGGTTCTACGGCAATATCGAAAAACAAATATGGTAAAAAAATCGGAAAAATGCGTACTTGACCAGATATGGTGCCAAAATTGCAAATAATATACCAAATGCATTCTGCAATGCCTAACCTAGCTTATTTATGATCGACTATATAGGTTGTGGTGATGAATTTCAGAGACACCTAGTATTATCCACCGTTCAATTTTTGGTGGCCATTTCAACACCTTTTTCGGTTAGGCTGTGTCTGAGTCCAGTAGTCCTCAGTGAAAGTGTATAATATTTTACAGTGATTTGAAATATTGGTTACTATATGAAAATAAAGAAATAAAAAGGCACTAACTCCATGTCTTTAGCATTCAAGGGGGGGGGGGGATAAACACCGCCGCTATTAGCATGTAGATATAATCCTACATATGTAATAAAAATCCACGTGAACAAAAACTATGGTTGCAATGGTGAAAAATTCATGAATACTGCACACTATCCACACACAAATTAAAGAAATGCCACAAAACCTGCTAAAAATCTATAATACACAAAATTCCATGTCCTCGGTTTAGGTATACGAACACATATAGGATTGCCATTTAACTCCATTATAAAGTTTTATGAGAGAAATCACTTTCAAAATGTTTCAATTTTCATAAAATTTCAGTATGTTGAAGCAATATATATAACTTACAAAATATTAAAAAATCAGCACATGTTGTTGGAATAGATCAAACGCTACAAGCATTTGACTGTTAGCTGCTGACACCTGGCGAATTCCTCAGAAAGCAAACTCCCAGAAAGGGCCGGTTTGTTTATATGTATTCATGCGCACAGTAACAGCTCCAATCAACATGAAAATTCACATGTACATAGAGGAATACCCATAATACCACTATACAAACCAAAACAGAGACATTTTAAAGTGATACATGTGCATTTGGAGGAGAAACTGGGAGTTTTTAAATAATATAGTACTTTGATGCCTCATTTTGACCATATAAGGAAATCAATACAGGTCCATAACCTAAATAATGGCAATTTTCTTCACATTTTACAATTATAACACCCCACATACAGAGGTGATAATCCCCAATTATTGAGCTCTTATGTGAAAAGGAAAGACTTGTAGAGAAGAAATAAAACAGTGATTTTTGCACTTAAGAAAGGAAATATTTTGAACAAAAAAGTGAGATTTTCTTTGGAAATTTTGATTTGACGCCTGATCAAACATGCTCAAGGACAATTTGGGGTTTGTTTCAGATAAATGTATTATTCACCCATATATTACCATCAGTTTGATTCCCCTTGGACTAAATATGTCAAAATTTTAAAAGAGTTGGTAGTCCTACCCCGCTGCTTAGCACCAAACACTTTCTACCATACTGCTGTCTACACCAATAGTATTCAAATGTCGCAAAATGCTACCACCACACTCTCAATATAGTATATTTCTAAATTAAGCAAAAATTCCAAGGTTTTAATCTTGACAAAACACAAAAACGTAGACAATTTGTTGAAAATATGGTTTCTGTAAGCCAGAGATCACCGACATTAGGTCACATAGGTGCCTTGTACAAGGGACTAATTTATGTGCTGTATGAAATTTATTTATAAAACACATTTATATGATGGACTGCAATCGATCAAACGGCAAGAGACACATATGGGGTCAAAAATGTGGTTCTACGGCAATATCGAAAAACAAATATGGTAAAAAAATCGGAAAAATGCGTACTTGACCAGATATGGTGCCAAAATTGCAAATAATATACCAAATGCATTCTGCAATGCCTAACCTAGCTTATTTATGATCGACTATATAGGTTGTGGTGATGAATTTCAGAGACACCTAGTATTATCCACCGTTCAATTTTTGGTGGCCATTTCAACACCTTTTTCGGTTAGGCTGTGTCTGAGTCCAGTAGTCCTCAGTGAAAGTGTATAATATTTTACAGTGATTTGAAATATTGGTTACTATATGAAAATAAAGAAATAAAAAGGCACTAACTCCATGTCTTTAGCATTCAAGGGGGGGGGGGGATAAACACCGCCGCTATTAGCATGTAGATATAATCCTACATATGTAATAAAAATCCACGTGAACAAAAACTATGGTTGCAATGGTGAAAAATTCATGAATACTGCACACTATCCACACACAAATTAAAGAAATGCCACAAAACCTGCTAAAAATCTATAATACACAAAATTCCATGTCCTCGGTTTAAATAATGGCAATTTTCTTCACATTTTACAATTATAACACCCCACATACAGAGGTGATAATCCCCAATTATTGAGCTCTTATGTGAAAAGGAAAGACTTGTAGAGAAGAAATAAAACAGTGATTTTTGCACTTAAGAAAGGAAATATTTTGAACAAAAAAGTGAGATTTTCTTTGGAAATTTTGATTTGACGCCTGATCAAACATGCTCAAGGACAATTTGGGGTTTGTTTCAGATAAATGTATTATTCACCCATATATTACCATCAGTTTGATTCCCCTTGGACTAAATATGTCAAAATTTTAAAAGAGTTGGTAGTCCTACCCCGCTGCTTAGCACCAAACACTTTCTACCATACTGCTGTCTACACCAATAGTATTCAAATGTCGCAAAATGCTACCACCACACTCTCAATATAGTATATTTCTAAATTAAGCAAAAATTCCAAGGTTTTAATCTTGACAAAACACAAAAACGTAGACAATTTGTTGAAAATATGGTTTC
>CASCJZ010000534.1:0-23229 GCA_949152475.1 Terebella lapidaria
ATTTTAGACAATGAACAGTTTATCAGAGTTTGTGGCGAGTATCAACCAAAGTTGATGCAAAAATTGAGCTACAAGCAGGAACAATTACTCAAGACTATAGAAATTCAATTAATTCCCTAATAAATCCAAGAGATTAACAATATTAACAATAAAATTATCTCTTCCAATTCCTTGCAAGACCATTCATGCCTTCCAGAGATTGGCTTAAATGAAATATAATTTTTTTCTGGGGTTCCTATTGAACCTTAATAGATTTCAGGAATCAAAGTTTATTATGAGTTGAGAGATACTGGTAGGAACAGATTTGTTTTGAAAAATTGATATAACTGATCTGGATGAAGATCATTTAAGTATATTGAGACTCTTTACCAGTTGTTTTGGGGCAATGGGAACCAAGAACATTAAGGACTTAGCCTATCAGAATATATTAAATAATAACATACACAATCTCTTATTATCTTACTCAACAGCCAAAGACCCTAAAGATGGAACTTTAAAGATCTTCCTGTTCATGGAAATTGAATTTACTGACCGAAATCTATAGCAAGCTTATAGCCTATTAGTGTCCCTCCTCACTGATTGGAACCATGAAAATTATGAAAATCTATCAAAAACTATCAAAAAAAAGTCCTCAGTTATTTTTAATAACATTACAGAAGACATTATTCAAGAGCATGCTCTGCATGTGGCAGCAACTCGAAGTCCATTCCTTTAATTATAGGATCCCTTATTCCATTCAAGAGCTATTTGTGATCTCTCAGCAGAACTCCTGAAAAATACCAACCCAAAATACTTGCTTAATGTAATTAGTTGTCAATTACTATAAATATATCGTCTATTTCAACAAAGATAAAGGCTAGAGTGTTATATAACATGCCCCAAACAATTTAAACCACTCCATGCTAAATATATTAAGCTAGTGACTTCCTCCTTATCTGACTCTAGATCTGAGTCTAGCAGTATTATTCAGAGTAAATACCAACAAAAAATGAAAAACAAGATGTTCTCCTGATTTGACTGGAATATCAGTATCTACTTATCAACCGACTAATTGCTTAAAATACTTCCCTGGCTATGCTGAGCACGTTATATTTGAAGCATTTAGCATTCCCTATCTAGAAGAAGAAAGCCCAGCACTGATGATTCTAAGTTCAATCATTAATGAGAACATCAAAAAATATAACAATGTTGGAGGGTGTTTTGCTCATAAGGGAGCCTTGGTTGCTTTCATGCAAGGTGATAGAAGGAAATTTATTGAGTTAGAGGACTATTACAAAAAAATCGATTGCATAGATATTGCTAAAAGAAAACTCTTTCAAAAGCAATTTATAAGGCATACCTTTTAGGACCAGTTCCGCACTGGTTTAACCATTTAAAGAGCCTAGTTGTTTAAGAAAGCTATAATTATGACATAAAAGCAAGAAATCGAATCTGTACTTAGCAAGTATTTACTGAACAAAATTCAAATATCAGAGAGCAGTATTCTCACTCTCGGTCAGTCTCTAAGTAACTATGAACCTCTCCTTAAGAAGGGATGGGAAATTTAGAGGGTTATTGATGGAATGTCGCTGAGAATGTAATCTTTATCTCATAAATCCATTCAGTTTGATAATCGGAATTTCCTTCAAATTTGTTGAGTCAATGATCAATGTTGATATAATAATGTTGATATTTAAGTATGCATTTATCATTTAACGGAGCTGTTAATTTTACTGTCAATGTTGGTCTCGAGAATTGATTCATTAAGCCTATTCCTATGGTTTTTGGGATGCAGCAACCCCTAAATCCTTCTTCTGTCGTAGTTCAATTATCTGAGTAGTAGGTTATAAGTTCCTGAACAGCATCCCTGAACATGCTGCAAACAATAAAGCTTATTGCAGCTTGTACAAATGAAAGCACTGAGGTATTGATAATTCCGACAAATGGTGCACTCATACCGATCAAATTTTACTTTTTCCTCAATAGTGAGTACTTTTTTGATAGAGTATCCCTATATTTAGTTCTTTTTGTCCCCTTCAATCAATAATGTTAATAATTTAAATTATTTCTCCAGAAGACTACTATACTATGATTGGATCTATATTAAACCGAATATCTTACAATTCTTCTTGGTTGATCATCAAAGCATAATTTTTTTTTCATATTTTCATATACCAGCCATTCTCTTGGGATAACTGAAGCCTTCTTAGAACTTTTTTACAAGTATGACTGTTCAGCAGCCTTCATATACTCGAAGCTTTTAAATGAAACAAAGTTCACAGCTTCCCCAATATTAAAGCCATGAGAAAACCCACAGTGGTAAGCCTAAATTAGTGAACATTCGATACCTTGAAAAAAGTGCAAATATACTCATGTGGTCGCTGGTAGGCTTTATAAACCTTAATCCCAGCATCAACCAGATCTTTGGGATCCACCATGAAAGTAATTCGATCTAGTAAATTCTTTTTTTGTTGCTTCGTACAGTATTTTTGAATTACATAGTTGTCAAATTTTTCTTTATCAGAAGTAGGAATAATGTACCATGTTTTGATTCCTCCCTTATGGTTGTAGTTCAAGGAGTTTATCCATAAATCTTCAACATGCCAGCAGAATGTTGCAAATCTCATACCCATGTAAACCCAAGGCGTACTGATTCCAGAAATTTTCTCTTTTCTTTGTTAGCTTATTGCTAAAAGTGATGTTGGTGATTTGAAAGTGTTGTTCAAGTTAAACCAATTCGTTTCATAATCAAAGCTAGTGCTTTCCCAGCTATGAAACTTTGAAAGGGGAAATCCACTTCCATATCGTGAAACTGGTAAATCTGCTGCATATTCAACCAATACATCTTTTTTGAGGGAATTTTTTTCTTCATCTAGAATATGAGCAATTGTAACATTTGGGGTTAGAGACCAGATTCCAATATTCCATCTCTAGCTGGGCCTCAAAGATTGAACCGATTGGATGAGTTCTCATTTTGTATTTTTATTCAAATTCCCTGGCAAAGCTTTCATATTGCTTGATGGTATATGCCTAGATATTTTGTGCAAAAGCCTGAGAATATGTAAACAATGCTTAGAGTAAACACATGATCAGTAATTTTTCATTGGTATATAGTTTCAACCTACAGAAAATTACCAATCAATAAAATTTTAATATACCTTTCCAGTCTTTAACTCTTGGAGGTTTTGAATCCTGGTAGTAATCCCTTTGTCAACGTAACGAAAAGTAAATGGAGGATTCCAATCTGCACAAGCTTTAAGCTTAACACCACCATACTAGAGGTAAGCTTTCTAAAGCTAAACAAGCAGCTCAATAGGATCAGATTTCATTTGTTAGGCAGTCAGCTCAACAGTTGGAATCTCTTTTAGGCTTTAATAGAAGTTTTCTACCTCTTCTACTTCGGGAAAGTTAGTGATTTTCCTAGAGGGTTCGTTTTTTTCTAAGGTCTTTTCAGGGGGTAATTGACTTGTTCTCAGCCTCTTGTTGGGTTTCGGATCTGGTGAGACATCATACAAGTGGGAGCATTACTTTTTAGATCGTTTGAAGGGTGGTATATACTCCTCATTAATTGATTGTCTGTTAGGTATCATGATTTGTAAATATTATTTCGAAAAAATCAGAATATCGATGATGGATTTAATAGTCCATAAAGAGGGAATTTTAAAGGGAATTAAGCTTACCATTTTTTTAGAGATTATTTAACAGTGAAATTTTACTTATAATTTTATGGGTTAGAATTGATTATGATGAGTTAGCTGCTATATGAGGAGTTATATTTATTTCCATAATTCAATTCTATTCCTCATACACATGTGCTATAACAATGTGGTTTTCAATCAGAATATTGCCAGAAATGTAAATCGAGATGAAGTCGAACAACAGAGAATTAATGACAGGGGTATCATTCTCAATATGCATAGTTGGATTTCAATCAAGATTCCAAACAGCTGGAAACCTCATTTTTAAGCCCTAACTTAAATCAACACTCTATGTTGAAGGTAGAATTGGATTGATTTTTAGAGAGAGATCGATTTAACAAAGATCATTGTGTCAACGACCAGATTAAAAGGTAACAAGATAAGGAGAAAACAGATAATTTCTATAATGCAAGGTTGCAAAAACGATTTGAAAGGGATCAAACAAGGTGGAATCAAGAGGAAGTCAAAGAAAAAAAAGAAGAAGACAAAAGATTGCATCATCAAAAAATTCAACTCTAAAATCATAAAAACAGCAATGCGTAGTGATATTATCATGATAGAATTGGCTACAACCCCATTACACTAAAATATGATACTTCTTCAAGGGGACAAAAACTAAAAAACTATGATGAAAACAAATAAGTCCATCGATATGTTCGATGTCAGAACGTGACTGAGAAAAATACAAGAGGATACAACATCATCACAGGGAACAGTAACTCAGCCTTCAATGCGATCGTTCCTGAGAAGCTAAGAGATAAGGTAGATGCTAAATATACCGAAAAGAAGGAAAGAGAAGCTATTAAATACGAACCCAAAAGGGACAAGTATGACTATTTAGATGATGAAGGTTGATTGAACATGCTGTTATTTACCAGTATATTTTGAAAATTTTGAACTGTAGTGCCCTTAAGCAATTATTTAGGTTTTTTAGTCAATTATTTATAGATATTTTGGATTTCTTTAAGTGCAAAGCCTTTAGCTGTGTATATAGTTCCCCTTTATTTCAAGGATAGTAAGGATACTTTATGAGCATAATGCTGTGTGGAAAGCATTGGACCAATTATTACTGTAATTTTATTTTTACAACGTCCATGTAAATAGTAAGATTCTGCAATTATAATTTTTCTAAGAAAAAATTAAGCTTATTTTGAAACTTATTTGATCATTCAGTGTTGAGTTTCTATGAGAAATGTTGAAATTATTAAGAATTATAAAAAAGCACCTCGACAGGGAATCGAACCCTGATTCTCGGATTTAAAGTCCGATGTCCTCACCATTGAACGATCGAGGTTGAACTATCTATTACCCCTGCTTCTATTTCATATCACCAATATTTCAAATTTTAATAAAATATTATAGGCTAAAAGACATCTAATTCCTCAAGTATAAACAATCTGTATTAAAATTACCTCAATCGCTTTATTCAGTTTATCTCCTCTCATTAACACTCCTTACTCTCTGCTTAATTTGACCAATTAGGTTCCTTCTTCCCCGGCCATCTCTCAGCCTGATTAAATCCTCAGTGGTGAACCCACCTTTTTGTTTGAACCGGTTGGTGCATTTATCAAGCATTTTTAAATAATGAGAAGGATCTTTTTGATGCACTTGTACCCAGGCCAAACATCTATCATATTCCACAATTTTTTAGCACTTTTGGATAGATTTAGCTTGTGATAATTTTTTAGAGTATATTTTTTTTGTGAAAAGTTGATGCTACTCAGGTACTTCTTCTATTCTGAGAGTTGGATCTATTTGTATTTCAGAATAGCCTTCCCTTAGTCTCCTGAAAGATTCATCATAGTTCGAAATAGTTTCTGCTTTATTTTCGAACTGCTTTTTTCGATTAATGGCCCTGAGTAAGTGATGTTTTTTCTTTAGAGTTTGTTTGGAGAGGTGATCCTTGGTGGCTTATCTATTAAAGAAAAATTGTGTATGTTAGTAAGGTAATCTCTGTAAATAGGACATTTTTTTTGTCTTTTTTTGTTGAATTTACTTTTCTCCACTTTGATAGTCAAATTTCTTGAGTTTATTTTCGACTTCAGCTACTTCCTTATGATTTTTTCGGAAAGAATCTAGTATTTATGTTTTATCTTGAGTGACATAGTTGATTATCACACTATTACCCTTCCTATGATTTCTCCTCAACAGTAGATGTTCCTGCTGGTTGGGAATATCCTGATTATGCTTACTGGAGGAATATTTGAAGCACTCAATATTGTGGGTGGGAATAAATTGTTCCAGACTCCCTAACATGATATAAAAGTTATAAAATTATTGATAGTAAAGACTGTACTTAACTGATGCATATTACTCTGAAACATTCATAAAAGAAATAAACTGGAATATAAAATTCAATATAAAATTGATGGAACCCGAACCAGAAATTCAAAAGACTAAATACGAAAAGCTTCACTAGCAATTACCACCAGAAATACACCAAAGTTGGTCCAAAGAGCAGCAATAAATCAAAAAATATATCATTGAAAAAAATTAATTTGATTGGGTACCTTAAAACCTAAAATTGGTAGCTGGAGTAGATTTAAGTGCTAGGAAGGATTATCCTGATATTGCATGTGCTGGTCTGGTTGTTTATAATCTCAAGGAGCAATGCGTTTAATATGAAGATTACTAAAACATTCAAATAAGTCAACCATATTATCCAGGATTTCTAGCATTTCGTTAAATCCCCCCTCTCTATCGCATGTTTCATAAACTCAAAAAGTAATACCCTTTAGTATGGCCTGAATTAGTGCTAGTTGATGGTAATGGCATTCTCCATCAGAATTAGTGTGGACTAGCTTGTCACTTGGGTGTCTTGCTCGATGTTCCAACTATTGGAGTTGGTAAGACACTTTTTTATATTGATGGACTTGATAAAAATCAAGTGAAGTAACAGTGCTAGTAGGAAATCAAGAAAAGTGATGATTTTGCCATTTTGAAAGGTAAGAGTGGTCGGATATGGGGAGCTGCATTGCGTAATACTAAAAATTCTATTAATCCTGTTTTTATTTCAATTGGCCACCGAATATGTTTAATGACAGCTCTTGAGTGTGTGCTAAAACTTTCCATGTACCGAGTACCTGAACCGATAAGAATAGCAGACAAGAAAACCCGTGAGATCGTAGAAAAGATAAATTTGGCTGAAAAACCAAAGTTTCCAAAATATTAAATGATTTATCTGAGTTGAGGGTATAGGCTGATATTGGGTTAATTTAATATGTCAATACAGAGTCTTAAAACTTTAAAAATTAATTAGTGAGCCCTAATCATTAATTCTTAGTTAATGTTTCCTGATTGCCTTTTTGGGTAAAGTCTAATTCTACATAACTCTAATGTTCTGAATCTATCAGTTTGGTCTCCAAATATTCTCTTTCCAACTCCTTTGTTCTGATTAGGTAGATTGGGAAGGGGTGGTTTAGAGGTTGGCTATTCATCTAGGTAATGACATTGTTTTACCTTGCTCAACATTATACGAGGATTGGTTTCTAATTCAACAATATTCTTCTGAATAATCCCGTATTTTAAACTAACTTTAGCGTAATTTTACGTTTGAGTGGCAATTTGGGCCTCTATTGCCTCTGGGAGTTGTACTTTGGCTTTGTTAGGAAGCTTGGAACGCTTAGACATAAAATTATTACTTCTTGTGTTAATAATTATTTAAATGGTATTCAGCTCCAACAGTAATCAAACAAGTAGCTAAAGAAAAAAAATCTTAAACTACCCTCCTTATTCCAATTAAATTAAATTTAAGATTTTAATAATTTACCATCATAAAGTAGATAGCAGTTTAGAACATACTGTTGGCTCAGCAACCTGCTGATTAAGAGACAAACTAGAAGAAATCTACTTACTGTAGATATTCATATCAGTGTTATGGATCAGGCATGAAATTCAATCGGGTATTCTTATATTGTTATCCTCTGTCTTATAGTTAACAAAGCCAGATACCTTTTTCATGTTCTCAAAATTTCTGGGATATTCTTTTTCTAATTCTAATACTTTATTATATTCGATATTTCAATTTCTAAAGTTATGGGTAGCAACACTGTAGAAGCTAATCCAAAAGAGGAAGTTGTTGCAGAGGTCGAACCCAGTCATCCGACAGACAATAATTTTGCCTTATAAATTGCCAATGAAAACAGAAAAAGAGTTAGCTAAAGGAAAAAAATCCTAAAATAGCATGGAATACATCGATAAAAGAAAAAGTGGAAAGATCAAACAGCTGCCTCCCCTTAGCACTGAAATAAATAAAGAAAACTTAATGATTAATGTTAGCTCTGGAATATCTGTCTAAAAGAATGAGATTAAGGTGGAAGAGGAGCAAAAGTCCAGGAAAAATGACATGGTTTTGGAGGAAGTTGAGGAAATGGAGTCAGAAAAACCAGAAAAAAGGAAATCTCTATTGCCGAAGAAATTTAGGCCATCTCAAGGACTTAAAAATATTTGAAATCCTTAATTAAACAATATTGAATTTTGTAGTATAATATATAGAAAGGATATGTTGAATATCTTCCAATCTATCACCCTTCTATGAGATTTCCTAATGCCTTTACCATGCCTTCATATGCCTTTTCTAATTTTTCTCTCGTTTTTTCTAACTATTTCTCTTGTTTATGTTCTGAGCTTTCTAGTAAGCTAATTTTTTAAGTAGTTGCTGTATATTGTGCCCGAAGCTCACTGAATTTTCTTTATTGTTATTACTTTTTGACTACCAGTTAATTTTTTTGTTTCTGTTCTAGGGTGAGTTATTGCTGAAGTGTATTGATTTGCTGTTTAAGTTGCTCTTCTGTTTCTACAAAGTTAGACTTCAAAGTTTCAACATAGGTATTGGAGGACTATCCCTTCTCATTCATGGTTGTTTCCAATTAGCTACATAATTTTTCTGATTGTTTTAATTTGGTCTAGAGTTCTTCTATTCTGAGCTGACCGGTTTTGATTTTTGTGTCAAGTTAATTTTGGTTATTAGCTAATTGAGTCTTAAAATTAGATGAGATCTGTCTGGTTGATTCTAGTTCCTTTTTGAGTTCCTAGTTTTAGAGCTATAATTAATAATAGACATACATTTTTAGCATTAATCTACTCATTGAGGGATTTATTCTTGATTTTCAAATTTTCTAACTCAATTCTGACATTGCTGGAAACGTTGAGCACAAAATCATTGATTTTATCAGTTATTTGGGAGACAGCTTCAATACTGTCATGGATGTTTGTGTTACTATGGTCAACTAATGCTGATTAATTTAAAGATGATAGTTTTTCTTCATCTTATTCCTATTTTTTAGTGGATTCAGACTTTGACTCAGAAAGGTGTGAGAGGTTATCTAATTCTGAGAGTTTCATAGTCTCTGGGACTTAGGTTTGGTCGATGGTTGATATTTGACTATGGCATACTTGTCAAGAATACCTCATTGAATCAAATCCAGATGACTAGGTCGATTATTCATAATATATCCTCATTTGAACACGCGTATCAGCAACTGGGCATTTTTATAAAGGAAATTCCTTTTCAATTTCTACCTTCAAATATTATGTACCATAGATGCGTTTATTGAAGAACTCTGAAAGATCATAAGAAATACTGCCTGCTGCCTTTTCACCCTTTTAACTAATAATTAGAAAGTTATAGAGACACTTTTTTTATACAAATTTGGAGGATGTTGTGTCATAGTACATGTTAACATTTAGTTTAAGAGTTTGATTGATGTGAGCTTCAGAATTTTCTAAAGCAACTGATTTGGTTTCAGCACATTAATTACCTGCTTTATAGTGATTAGTTACTTCTCTTCCATGCTACCCGAATCTGACAGGGAAACTTGACTTTTAAGAAGAGTGTTTTAATATCTGAATAGAACTGCATCTTATAAACCTTCAGATTTTTTGAACTCATTTGGAAATGTTCTTATATTATTTGAAGATAATTTAAATTCAAGCCATTTCAAGAGAAAGAACTCTAATTCCACTTAAAGCGCATTTAGAAAATCATATAACAGTTCATCTAAATTTCAAGGATATATTTAAATAGTAAATGGGTGTTTCATCCATTAAAATGATTATGTATGTATGATTGTATGCATGTATATTTAAATATCAAAGGACTTTAGATTTTCAATAAGTTTAATTTATATCTCAACTTGAACTCTTGATAATTTAAGCTAATAAATGGAAGATTACCAACATGAGAATGAAGATGATCCATTCATCATCCTTAAGAATGTTCGCTCTAACTCAAAACACACTGAAAAACCAATAAAACCTAAATAGTCATCAAAAAAAATCACGTACACCTGGGAAAACACAAAAAAAAACATCAATCAAAACCCCTGCCAAAACTCACCACAAAATATAAACCCAATCCTAGGCAATTATGGTACCAAAGGAAAATTCAAATCCCCCATCATAGAAAATTTCATAGTATTTCAATATTTTTGGGGGAAAAGAAGGATATGAAAAAGGGTAGGCAGACTTAGAGAAAGGAATCCCAGTCAATATTTAAGAAAAATAATTGGATATGGATGATATCTTCAAGCAAAGGAAACAACCTACCAACATCAATCCATAGGTACTTAACCAACAACAGTAATAGCCAGAAGTCGAAATCGACCTAAATGAACTTTGAAACAGGAACCAATCAAATTTTTATGATACCACAGAATTGTTCTATCTGATTGTGATGATTATTCAAAATCAGTGGAGAAAGTTGCGGAAATATTCATTCCCCGTGTTTTTATCAGTTTCAGTGAAATCAGTATTTTTTTGCTCAGTAATTTCCCTGTTCGACTTATAAATGTCAAATTGGCGGCCATGGATAGTTCCAAACTGCATATCCAGGACTTCTTGGTAGTCTTTGAATTTCTCAAATTCAACATAAGCAAAACCTTTTGATTTGTTGTTTTGAGTAGGAATAGATATTTTTTTGATTCTTCTAGACTCAAAAAAATTCATGATATCTTTTTATTTGGCTTTAAATGATAAATTTTTCAAGAATACAACTTTATTTGCTTTTTTGCCCCTTATTCGGTCACTATCACTAAATTAAATTCAAAATGTACCATTATTGAATAATGACTGCTTTATTGTGGATTTTGAGTTTTTTTGCTATCATATTCTTGTAAGCTTCATTTTTACTTTCTTTATTACTAAATTACACATAAGCATAGCTTCTCTCCTTGCCTGATTTCAACCGGATTTATGAGATAAGGTCTGCAGAAAAGTGCTCTTCAAAAACTGACCGAATATCATTTTAAGTGACTTGGGGGGGTAGAGAACATAGAAACAAGCAGTTTTATTCATTGTATTGACTTGGAGGCTTACTAATTTAAAACTTATAGTGGCTCTTATTATTTTCACATTCTCTAGCAGCACTGCTTTCATCTTTAAATTCTACATAAGCATGTTGAACTGTTCCAGCTTCCTTTTTCACTAATCTAACTTCTTCTACTTTTTCAGGCTTTGTTATTATACCTAGAACATCTTTTTCTTTCCACTAAGTTGGAATTTTGGCAATAAAAACAGTATTGCCTGCATCTGCATGGTGTCTTTTCTTAGTCAATAACTCAACTTTTCTTTCTTCGATCTTTGCTGGTTTTAAAACAATGGGTGATCCTGAGGATTAAAAATTGCTTTAGAGACCAGGTGCATTGAAGCCATCTGGTAAAAGCATTTTTATATTCTCCATATTCTCAAATTCTTCCTTTTCTTATATAGATCCATAAATTTGAAGAAAGCTTTCATATGCTCTCAGACTCTTTGCAGAGAATTTATAGAACTCACAGCATCGCACGAAAATATATCTGCTTTGCGCAATATATTTATGAGATGCAGGACTTTAGCTCTTAGCAGATTCTAAAGAGTTTAACAATAGCAAAGTATTTGCATATTTTTCAAAGAGTTAGATTGATGGTGCTTCTTTGAGAAGTGCCTAAAATAAAATACATACAGACTCCTTATGCCTAATAATTTTACTCTCCACATCAATCCAATACCAATACAATTCTAGACGCTTTTCAGAGTTACTATTTTCCAAGAAATGACCAATTTATACTCTAAATTCTTCAACAAATTCAAACCATCTATTTTTATAAGTTTCATCATTTTTCCCGTGTAAATATGCATTGATTTTCCTTACAAGATGCTCAAGGTAATATCGTTGGCAGTCTTTAAATTTATAAGCTATGAATCTATATTTTAATGTGACTTATTCAAGTCTTTCTTCATCAAGGAACTGTTGAGCTTGTAGCTATGATTTCCATAAGAACTATTTGCAGAACTTACCCTCCAACAAAGATCTTCTCCTGAAAAACCAAATTTGCTCCTCAAGTGGCTGATTATTGAGAATTTTAAGGTAAAAAAGATCTGAACTATAATCATCAACTGAAGATTACAGCCTAAGAAGGGCCTTTCGAACTGGCATCTTTTCATAGCACTTTGTTGCAGCTATTTATTGGAATTATTCCCAGTGTTCTTTTGCTTGTTAGTATATAACCCTCATTTATTCTATTTTTTGGTTAGAGGCATCATCTTGCTACCTCTCCCATGTTCTATACTGGTCCCAGGTAATATCCATCCCATCAAAATGTCCCTTGATCTACCTTTTAAAAGAGCCTCTAATTTTGTGATTATCATTTAATATGAGATAAATTTCTCTTAGTTTCTGATGAAATAGATCTCCCCCTGATAGTTCATGAGTGAATTTACCTATTAGTTTCTATAGAACTGCAATGGAATACATTTCACGTAGCTATAGCTGCTTAAATTTGATGATGATATAATTGGCTAGTTTAGATGCAATTTAGTAATAGAAGTTGTCTTCAAATGCTTCCATGACTATTTCTACCTTGTCCTCCACTGCAGCAATATTTTAATTTTTGGCATAGTAATTAAACTTTGCCGGTTTGTCTTCATTTAAGGAAGTTTAGAGAATGTTGTTAGCAAGTTCCTCCCAAAATTTGAAGCTCATGACGAACTGCCGGTGCATTTTGCGAATGGTACTAAGAATTGCCGGATAATCACTGTTTTATTGATAACATTTGAGCAATTTAACCCAATCACGTTGTTTTTGACTCCTGCTTGCAATATTCTCATACCTAGCTACTATGATTGGATCAATTGTAATTTCAGTAACTATGGCTTCTGGCAGCATAATATTGCAACCTCTTATTAAATTATAACAAAATTACATCATTAAATTTAAATTCATTAAATTTTATTGAGTTCTGTATGTAAATATTAATTTAGTATGGGTTGTGTTAATGCCAAACCACAAGTTTCACACTCCAGAATAAACTCTGTTCATCGATCAAGGCGCAATATTCCACAAACTAGACGAGAAGAGAAACCTTAAGACATTAGAATCAGTTAGTTAAAACAAACAAGTATTCTATTCAACATTTATAGATCCTGAAAATCGACAAAATTAAACTTCAGAGATCAGGAGATCAGGAAATTCTTTCATAAAATCAGGAAAAGTCATCACAGATCAAAAACCTCAGGCTAAAAAAGTATATGGAGCAGGTTAAATGAGTGAGAGATATGCTGATTTAACGAAATATGTTCCAGTGAAGGATTTCGTATACAAGGATTTATAAGAAAATAACCGAACAGAAGATTATGCAATGGAGGCTCGAAAAGTCAGTCAACCTAAACTAAAATCTTAGAAAGACATCTTGACTTATGATTTAGACACAGAAGATGGAGTATCCAGGACTCCAGCTATTAATACATTTCATTATGAGACTGTTTTGCACCATAAACTCAGCCGCATATCAAATAATGGGTCATCCTTGATTCACCCTAATGAAAGGAACAGCCGTGGCTAAATAAAACAGACTGATAGTCGAGTAATGAGATGATCATAAATCCATCAATAATAGTGATAGCTCATTTTTTTCTTGCATCTGTTGAGTCAGTATACTTGAAGGTCCTTCTCTGTTTCATAGGTGTTTGTTTTTTAATTTATTGTTGAATATTCTCATAGTCTTTTGTTAGGTGCTGAATATTATTTTGGGGTAAGTACTTATATTTGTCTTTTTTCTTGGGACTTGGACTTTATGTTGGGCTCTGAGAATTGAGGAAATAATACTGCTTTGGGCCTCTCTTTTAGGGTGTTCTGTCTCTAAAAGTAATATTATTGTTTTCAGTACTACTTCTAGGCGCATATGATGATTTGCTTTCCCTTAAATTTCCCTTTCTGCGCTACGGAGGAGAGTTTTTGCTTTTAGACCATTATTTGATTTGTGGCTCCTTGCTGAGACTTTTTCTTTTAAGAACTGTTTCATAGATATCTTTTCTTATATCTTCAAGTGTATACGATTGTTTTTCATCATGTTCAACCAGTTTTTCTATTTTTTTATTTTTCGGTTGCTCATTTAATACAACATTGCTATTTTCTAGCTGTCTTTGGGCATACCTCTCAGCAGTAGCTGAAATCAAATTGTCTTCTACTACTGAACAAATTTACTTCACTGATACTACATATTCTACATTGACAAAGTCATTTATAAAAAATAATGATTCCCTAAAGTAATCTTGGAGGTTCTTTTTAATGGTAGGAGGACGATCTTCTTGTTTCCATTCATACTGGACTATGGTTTTAGGTTTAGAGTAGATTCCTTCCTCAATGATTAAGCCTGTAGGATGATCTCTAATCCATTTCTTACCAATGCCTTAGAAAGTGAACTTATCTTCATAAAAGCCAATAGATTCGAGTTGGTCATGAAAAATCATCATTCCTAGGCTTTAACCTTTATGGTAGCCAACACATAACTAATTTTTTTTGTTTGTTTTAATATATTAAGCACATAGATGTGGTTTGTATATATTTGTCATAACCTACCTGATGAAGGTCTCAATTGAGCAATATTATGACTTCACATCCATTTTGATGATCTTCCTTATGAGTTCTTATTTTTATTGTTATCTTTCAAAACTATGGTCAGCCAGGATTTCAATTTGATTCCTATCTTTCCATTCAGCACTAATTACTATTGCAGATTTTTCTAAGACAATTGCAAAGGATTTTTCCATAGCTCCAGATACAAATTTGGAATATAAGGCTACTCTATTAGGGAACTGAAATACACAGAATCCATCTATTTGGTTTCTGACCATCATACCATACATGATATTGCCGTCTGGATAAGCGATAACAGTTGGCCCATCCAAAAGATTGTTCTTCCAATTGCTAATAATGAGCAGGAAATTATCATCCATGAATATTCCAAAACCATCCCGGACACCATTATTGTAATGACCCTGATATCTGCCATTTCGATAGTCTAAAAGCACTATTTAAGACATTATGTATATGTTCTTAAATTTATATAATTTATTCCCAACCTTTTAAAATTATTATTGATAATTTATAGTGTCAATTCGGTCTGATCATTAAAAGGTTCGGTCAAAAGAAAAGTGAACACCTCTGATATCTTTGCAGAGATAAGAGGCTAATTGCTATTGGATACAGTCCTAGCTTGGGAGAAAGGGTTCAGATAGCAGGTTAACTGGTGTTTTTTATGTGATATTATGCATGGTCTATTGATAGCGATTGATTGCGAATCTGTATTCATCTTAAGCTGTTGAGTGTAGAATAGTTTAAAAAGAATTTTCAACATCCTCCTTCATGGCTTCTAGAATGGCCATTTTTTCTTCAGAATAGATAATAAGTTCCAGAGAATTCCTTTCTGCCTGATTTTTTTCCGACTAAGCTATTTCTAAGCATTTATTTTTTTAGTTTTACAACACTTGCTAGGCACTTTTAAAGAATGAATTAATTCTATTAATGTTGCTTTCGAAGCAAACAGGCATATTCTTGATAAATTTCTGGCTTTTCTCAATGGCTTCAGTGAGCTCATTCCTCTTGGATTAGTTTTAGGCTAAAAATTGTTGAAGTTCTTGGTTTCTACTCATTTTAGGGGTTTATTCAGAGGGTACACAGTATTTGGTAATTTTAAACCCCTGGCTAGCTAAAAAGATTGCACATTTTTCACAATGATAAAAATATTAATCCTCATCTTCAGAGTAGCTCTCATATTTGGCTATTTTTTATGGATGAGAGTAACAGGTTTTTTTTTAGTGATTAACACCAGCTCTACCAGAGACAACATTGGAACAAGCCATTTTAGCATTATTAATGTTGGCTATAACTGAACTGTTCTAGGATATTTTGGAGGCTTTCATAGGGCTTCTGTTAATAATGGCAGCTGGAAGAGTTACTTTCTTATAGGAATAATATAAAGCTGAGTCCGAGGGTTGCCTGTGCATAGATTATATTAAATTTCTAACGTCTATTTTAATGATGTGAGATATTATCATATCACTATTATTGTCAATAATTCATAGCAATAATTTCTATCAAACCAACCCTTTCTTAATAATAAGTAGCACTGCAGCCATATTGTCACACTCAGGAGATACTATCTTGCAATTTTCAATAATACTGGAGATAATTTTATTGGGGTTTTCTTCAGTTTCAAGTTTATCATACCTTTCCTCAATAAAGTCAGTCTATATTGTGAATCAGTAGTACTATCTACATAATGTTCATCCCTTGAAAGATTCCATCTGTGGAGATTAAAATGAAATCATCAGAATCAACAACAATATCGAAGGCTATCACATCAGGAATACAACTTAAGAATGATTTAGGTTTTCCCTTCATTTGGTTCTCATAATCTTCAGGATTCTATCATAGTAGAGTGGCTACCTTATACTCAAACTGTCCCAAGCATCTCGATAGGGTACACTTACCCATTAACCTATCATACTGGATATAACCACCTGCATTCTCAATTCGATTTCTTTAGTCGCCACGGCTCTATTATCGGCAATACAAGTACTGGTAGATGGTCGAAATTGAGCTGAAATAAAGCATTATCCCGGAAAATATACCCTTTACAATCTCCCACATGGAAAATATATGCTCTACTTTCAATAATCAAAAGGACTATTCCAGTGCACCCACATGTTTTGCCTAGCTCAGGATACTTCTGATAGAATTCATAATCCAATTCAAAAAATGTCTTATTCATGAGTACCTTGAGCATTTCATTCAGATCACCTGCTTCATCCAATAATGAAGTCCATTATTTAACTTTACCTAAGAGGTTATCTCTCATATATTCCATACATTAAGAACCACCATGGCCATCAAAAACTGCAAATAGAGATATTAGTTTCCATTCACTGCCACCAACATCCTCTTCTACAACTATCCCATCCTCCATAGTAGGTCGAAATCCAATATCAGTCCCATAGCCACTATTAAACCTGGTCAGCTCAAAGGATAGGTTACCTATTTTGAGTTGACTATGTAGAGATAATGGAAATGATTTTCCTTATTCTAATTTACTAAATACTTTTCCTTGTGGAATCAACATTCCTTTATTAATTTCAGCAATGGGATTCTTGCCTGAAAACACAAACTATGGCTCTGAAGAAATAAAATAAGGTTCCCATCCAATTTCAATTGATAAATCTTTTAAGGGTTCATTAAGGTAGTTAATATTCAAACGCTGGTATTTCTTTCCTTCTTGAAACCAATTTTTTGTGTCCTATATGATTCTTTTAAGTTTTTCTATTTATTTCTTGTCAAATGGGTATCCATCGAATTCGTTGTAATAGGCTGCATATAGTTGAAGAAGTGTTGTGATTCCATTGTACTATAAGAGATCACTCAAGTAAGTAACATGATAAACCATACAGATTTATTCAATTTAATTGATTTCTTATGCAAAGCTGAAACTAACTAAATGAGGTCCAATGGTAAATTACTATCCGTTTTTGATTTCCACGCCATCTTTGGAAATATTCATCCAAGTGCCATTTTCAGAACCAAAATCTAATACATTAAAACTCTTGAAACCATCATAGCGGAGTTGAGCATGCTTAGGAGATAAACCAACGCCTTCAATCTGTAAAGTTAATCCATAAAGCTTAGTATCCCCAGAACCAAAAATTTATCCTTCAGGATGGGTTGTGATGAATAAAAATCGATTTTTATAAAGGCCTTCAATACATTTAAGAACATATTTTAGAGGTAATTCTTTGAGTTCAGTAATATTGACCTTAGAACCCATAACGTCATAATTCTATTTAGTAATGGCATTTATTTTGTATTTAACAGGCTGCTATTTTCCTGCTTTCTTATTAGCTTGATTGGGCTTATTTCTGGAAGACCTATCACCACTTTGCTTGGTCGGAGAACGACTGGTATTCCTGTTTTGATTAGTTTTATTCATTGATAATATGTATATTTGATAATGTGTATGTACATTTACACATTTAGTTAATATAGAATGAACGTTCTTGAGCAATGGGACACTCTCCAAAAACTACTCAAAAATTAATATCTATCCTTGCTGAATGAGCAAGAACAAAAAAACACCCTCAAGAACAAACTAGAAAACTCAATTTCTTCATTTCACAGAAATTATATTCACACTTCCAGGAATAGCATCGCTTCAATTGATAAAGAGGATGTTCCTGAGAAAAGATTGTTTGAAGACGAGGGATTGGGAAATAGTTATACCTTTATCAAGGAAGTAATCTTAACCATCTCTAAGGAACCCTCCATTATGTATGAGCTCGTGAAGCATCATACTAATTGGACAACGACTGATTCCTTCAAGTCAATAACTAAGGTAATAGTGCGCAGTCTTTATGAAAACATTGTGGATGACGATATTTATGCTAAAGATCTGTATAGGTTCATTGGACACATATTCTAGCTCATCATTGAGAGCAAGTGCCACTACTATGAAATTGACTTTGAATTTAATAACTTCCCTTGTCTGATTCTTAGATAGTTCACCAAAAAATATGAATACAACCAATACACTAAGCAATTGGTGAAAAATACCCTCCTGGAAATAGCCAAATTAGATAAACTAATTGACTTTAAACCAGTAAGTGATTTATAGCTCATTAACAAAATTAAAAATACAGACAAAAAGAAAATATCAGCTGTGAACTATGAAACCCCAACTATTAAAAATAAATCTAAAATAACCTATACATCCAAAATCAAACAGTATAGTGAAGCCTTAAAACTAAAAGATGAAAAAATCAGAGTCCCAGGAATCAAACTTAAATATAAAAATTGTCTCAGTGTTGAACTCATGCAATATTTAGGATTGTCCAATGAAATCAACTTCCCGACCTTTATTCGGCCTGCTTAGGAGTTCCAGGTTAAAAAAGAAGAGGAAGTCAATAGGCAATGGTCTCTACTCCTCGATAAGAAATAAAATTTGAGAAAGGAAAAGGATGACATACCTGATTTGCAAACAGTAAGAAACATCGTCCTAATATTCTTTAGTGATGTGTTTAAAATGCTATATTCAATGCCTAGCTCAATGCGACATACAGCGAAACTCTTATTCCTAGCCAGTACTAAGAAATTCCCTAATAACAGAAAAGCTCCTCTCTCATTGGTTGCTAATTTTATTATTAATTGCTGGCTATGTTCTGCTGTTTCCTTTGATGAGGAGCTAATTGAGAGTGGTAAATTACTGAACCACTCAAAGCAGAATGCTAAACTGATCACCAGAATCATCAAGTGTGTTGTCAACAATGACTATAAAAGTATTGATGAAAACTTTAGCTTTGATTTCAATATCATTGTGCAGCAAATCAGAATTAGCTTGTTTAATTACATCACTGAGTTAGTTGATATTCAAGCATTAACTTAATTCTCTACTATTGAAGGCAATTAAAAAATTAAGAGCTATAGTGTATGTTTAAGTGTAGCTGACATCTAAAGAATCCTCTAAATGATCAAGGGATACTCCCATTCTATTACTAACTAGATAACACCTGTCATGGAGAAAATGATCAAGAGAACCAAGAGAATCTAATAAATGGTCAAGGATAGTGAATCTATTTTTGGTTCCAGGATAGACATAAATACTTCAAAGGTGTATAAATCCATAAATTCTTATGTTGAGTTTACCTAGCTAGCCTTGCCTGGAGATCTTTAAGTTGAATACTATAAATACTACAGTACCCAGTTTAAGCAGTCTAAAGTCCAAAATTTGATTAGACTAGTTTTATTAAACATTCAAGAGGTAAACCAACTCAAGATATCTGCTGATAAAACCTTCAAGGATGTACTTTAAAGATTGGTCCTAGAGGAGCAGTACTGTGAATTATACAGTCTTGATAAGATTCCCAATGAAACTAAAATCAAATATCTGATAACTATGAGCAAAGATAATAACCTTGAGCAGTATCTTGAGTCTATGATACACTAAGTCACTTAAAGACTGGATTTTTTCCGGTCTATCTGGGCCAGAACCAAATAGTGCTATTTGAAGGCCATTAACAATGCTTTAAAGTAGAACTAAAAGATCTCTTATGATGAGCTTACCTTAGAGAACGAAATTAAAAAAATCAAATTGGAAGAATTCATCCTAAAAACAAAAATCAATTTATGCTTGACCTCTCCCAAAACTAGAGAAAAATAGACTTCCCTCAAGACCAATTTAACCAAGGATATTCCTGAGGAAGATAAGACCAAAATTTGGCTCTAAAACCAAGCAAAATGCATTCATACAGCAGTTAACCTGTAGTTCATCAAATCACTTACAGGATAACCAGAAAAAATTAAAACTAAATATGACTGTCATATCAATTCAATTATTAAATTTTCAGAGATTCTATGTTCCCTACCCTAGGTGAGGGATAAGTCCAGCCTCAGTTAGGACAGTCTGGGAATCAAGGAGATTTTTCACGAGTTTATCTAGTACTGTATTGATCTGATTAAAAAGAAAGATTAATAATATTGGATATTGCTTACTGATATTGATTGGTTGGAGGAAAACTTAGAACAAAAACTTAGTAAAAGAATCTATGAAAGACTGTACCCCAAGGCGCCTACCTATGAGGATATTGGATTGTTTCTCAGATTAAAGACCCTCAACTGGCTCACCTATAATCACCTATCTATTCCTGAAGAATACCAACTGGATCCAATTTGGTAATTAGCAGGCAAGCAGCTTCAACTGATGGAAAGAGTTAAAACAGCTAGTGAAAAGTTGAACTGTATTGTTGAATGTAATAAAATTATTTCTAAAACCTATCAACTATCTAATTTAAGTGGAAAGCCAGCTACCTCTGATGACATCTATCCCATTGTCTTGTATGTGCTGATAAAATCCAATTGCCGTCGTCTTCTTTCTAACATTCAGTACTCTCATAGATATTACCTAGGTTCATTGAACTATTTGGCAACAAATCTAAAATGGTGTCCAAAGAAGGCTACTTTTTCACTCAGTTGAAATCAGCCATCCAATACTGTGATTCTCTCGGCTTTGATCAGGTGGAAATTGAAAGGATTGAATTTTAGAAGTACCTGTTATATAATCGTAGAAATATATACCAAAAAGAGATCTAATATGGGATATACTTTTTACTGTCGAGAACCAAGCACTCAGTCATTACTACCCAAGCCAAAATCGACTATCTGAAAAACAAATACTTTTAGTCATGATCTTCATCAAAACATAAGAAAAAGTTCATCAATATAATCATTTAGATGTTAGTTCTCTATATTTTTTCCAGCTCTATGGGGATTGGAAGTGGAACTTGCTCATATAAGATAGTAATAAAGAAGTAGGACCATCACTGAGGTTATTTTTGGTGGCTTCTTCAAAGCTACAAATATTCATTGATGTACTGTTTTTTAGCCTATTGCCAGTGCCCTGCTAAATAATATTGAATACCCATTCTGAATTAGGACAGGAATTATTTAGGCACTGCATTACTCATTACCTGTCTAAGCTCTTTCTTTTGGTTGACAAATTTCTGTATTAATGTTAAAATACATGTGCATTATATCTGTAAATGTACTACTCTTTCAGGTATTTTAAGTTCTTCCGCTTTTTCAACTCAATATCTGGAGCATCTCTTATGTTCTTGTACTTAAGCTGCTTACTCACAGATGGTGTTAAATTCTGAAGGTTTAGGTCAAGGGTATAAAGATTAATAGGCTTATTGCTTCCCTTTACAGTTACTCGGTCTATCTGCCTCAGGTACTACTTCATTTGGAAGGTACAAATATCATAGATAGCTTCACTTATCAATACATTAACTCCAAACTGTTTGGTAGCAGCCTCTAATCTAGAAGCCATGTTGACATTAGGACTCAAATAGGATGCATCAATTTTATATTAAGATCCAATAGCTCCCTCAATAGCCCAACCAATATGCAATCCCAGCCCAACCTTAACACGGAAGTCAGGCCCAAATTTTTCAATTAAGCGGTTATCTAAGTTATAAGTTAAGATGTTTGTATCCTTATTGATTTTGATAAGAATCTTTACAAATGAAAGAATGGCCATATCTGTGGCAATACTTAGATATCTTTAGTTGTTCCAACTAATTTTATTACTCTCTTCCTAGATAGTGTAAATCTCATTGGGTAATGACCATACCATTAAATAGGCTTCCCCAATATTCTTGTTCGCACTTCCTCCATAGCGATAGACTGATGAATGCACCAATTCACTAATAATATTTACAAATACCATTGTTTCCTATTCCAGCACCTCAGTTACTTAAGTAAAATTTCGAATGTTCACAAAACCATAAATGGCACACTTCTTCTTACCTTCAAGCATTGGATCAACTTATCCCTGCCTCATGATATTGGATCCAATCACTTATGCTCCTGCACTTCCAAACACCAAAGACAACAATGCACCTATTTTAATGATGGCATTATGCACTAATGCTGTTTCATACTTACCCTAATCAAGTAAACTATGAACTCCTGTTTAAGGATTCTTAGCTATACTAATGACATGCTTCATCATGTTCTAGATGGGAGTGACAATGAGCCCAGTAATGTCACTCAAAAAGTAGTTGATCAATACAATCAAAAGAATACAAATAAAAATTGTCCTTCCAATAGAGAAATCTATATATTAACTATTATTACATGCTTCTATTTAGTTTTTCTCTTTAATATCTAAAATAGCATAGAGATTTTCTCCTTCTTCAGCCTCCAGTGATGATTTTAAGCTGAGGCTCCTTGAATTCAATATACTCATAGTGTCAAGGAATATAATTGATGTCTGTAGATCTTATATTCTCCTTTTTTCTCTATCAGCAGCTTGAAAAGTCGGGAACTCATTGAAGGGGGTACTGAAAAAGATAATTCTATCCACCTATCCATTTTTGTGAGTTTCTATTACTTCAGAGGCAAATGCTGAAATTTCGATGTTGGAAAAATTGTTGGTTGGTTTTTCTAGCAAATCAACTATATTTTTAAGGGCATATTCCAAGCTTAACTTATTAGTAGCATAAACCTATGCATCAAATAGTGGAGTAACAAACAGCAATATTAATACTACTACCATAACTTTTTTTAAAGTTTCATCAGATAAGATCCTACTAATTTTGCTTTACCTTTCATCAACACTAGCCAAGATATAGGGAAAACTCTCATTTTAAGCTATTTCAAGATCACTTTATTTGTTACCACCATTAATAGCAGTGCTATTGAATTGTTCTGCAGTATTTCCCCTTAGAGTTGTCTTAGTTCTGTCATTTTTTT
>CASCJZ010000537.1:0-14268 GCA_949152475.1 Terebella lapidaria
TCATATTCAAAGATTGAATTTATTCTTAATTAATAAATTATGATCGAGTTTGTTTTTTTATGATATGATATATGGTAATATAGGCAATCCAGTATCATTTTCTACAATTAGCATAGTCTAATCGAATGGGTCTTCCTTAAAATTCTCTTCCATTTACCTCTGTAAAGGCTAATTAGGCTTCTGATATTTAGTTGAATTCTATAAAGCCATATCCTTTAAATTGTCCATTATTCTTATCCATAACCAATCTAATATCTTTAATAATCCCATAAGGTTCAAATATAATTTCAAGATTATCTTTTTCTGTAGTATAGGGTAAATTTGCTATAAACAGAATCTTAGATGATTATTTATGTTAATTTTGTTGTCTCATTTTCCATTTTTCATGGGTAAATGGTTTTACTTTACCTGGAGTAATATTAAGATATCTTTCCATATGATTAATCCCATTTTTGTTTAATGCTGCTTCATATTAAGCCTAGGTTCTGAATCTTGCAAAGGCTATACCCTTAGACTTACCATGTTGATTGGTTAGAACTTTAAGTTTAGTAATAATTCCACAGTCTTCAAAGATTTTCCTAATATCAGCTCCATAAGCATTGTATGATAGTCCTTGAATACATATTTCCCATACTATACTTGATTATTTTTCAATATTTTATTCTGATTTTGATGAACCTTCTTCTAATGATGCAGACTTTTATTTTTCTTCATATTTGACAGTTGTTTGAATTGATTTTAGATTTTGATTGGTAGATAATTTTGGTTTTTAAGGTAGAAGGTTCTTACTATTAAAGGCTGGATGAGTGATAATATCAGATAGTTCACTTTATGAAGAATCACTAGAGTCCTAGAAATAAATGACTGTTTACTGCAACTATATTGGGAGTTTTTTGATTCATCAACAATCCTATTTAGTTTTTTTAATAATAGATTTTTTTCAAAGTATAAAATAACATAAACTATATCATTGATATTTTATTACTACATTTATAAAGGAGATCATTGTAACTCTTAACGGGGACAATTGGAGAAAGGGAAAAATATTTTAATAGGCTTTATTTAAGTACTAACTAAATAATCTTTTCTTTTAGTTTGATAAAGATTTTTGGCCAAGCATTGAAATACAACTGCACCTTGATGATTTGTATATCCTAATGTAGTATTAAGAAATTGAGAAGTATAAACTCCATGAGGAATTTGCTTTTCTTGAGTAAAATCTTCTTGTCCTTGAAAGGCTTGACCTCCACCTGGCCTTAGTCCCTCCTTTAAAATAGGACCTACACTATTATTAGGATTCCTAACCCCATGATAAACAACCATACCATCTTCTTTAGGATTGTACCATTTAAGAGGAAATCCAATTGCATAGGTTGGATTATGCCATTCTCTACCACCCTTAAGATTAACTTAACAAACATAATCTCCATAAATTTCAGCAGATTGAAAGTCAACATAGTTTTCTATATTAGATGTGATATTATGAAGGAATTTCTTACATGCTTGAGTTAGTTATTCCCTTGGATCTGTTTTTTTGGAAATTGTCTTCCAATCTAACGAGTTTGCAAGCATAATGATATAAAAGACTTAAGTTCTTATAAGAAAATATTATATTATTAATCAGTTGCATCCGAGAAATACACTATCAGGTTATTTATAAGCTAATTGTTAAGAAATAAGCATTCAGAAATCAATCCTTTTTTCTAGTTTAATATTTCTAGCAAAAGGTTTTAAGAAGCTAAATCTATCATTGGTTAGATTAATAGAGGTGTTGCTAATGTTCATCATTTTCATAGTACTATGTTTGTTTCTTTTAGTAAATATCACCTTTATATTATTAGAATCAGGTTTTTAGGCATTCTCAAACAATTGAGGAGTACCTAAGGGATATAATATTGCTGGTTTAATTACTCTTGGTAATATAAACTGATGTAATGAAGTTTAAATGATGGTTTGTTATAATTCTACACGTTATTTTCTAGAAAGATCTTCTCCTTCACTCTCTCCATCAGAATCAGGATTTTCATTAGTCTATAACAATTTATCATTAATAATTTCCTTTTTAATATCTTTATTAATTTTTTTAAGCAATTGTAATGCTTCTTGTTCAGATTAAGAAATAACTCTTCTAATTTCAGAATGACTTCTAAATTTAGTTACATTACTCACTCTATTAGTTAATATTAAACTTTCAACAAGATCAGAACCAAATTTCATCCAATCTTCAATCTTAAATTGTATTTATTTACCATCTATACTATCATAGAAACCATAAGCAGCCTAGATTGTATATGCTGGAATTCCTATATGATGTAAGAAATATCCTCTTGCAGTATTTTATTTATATTATTCTACCTTAAAAGTACATTGTGAATATTTGAAATATTTTGATTTGTTATGAAGAACTTTAGGTAAAATACTTGCTTGATAATAGTTAAGTGAACCTATTTCATAATCTGGACCATAACTAAATATATTTTTTTTTGAAGAATGACCATGAATATCTATAAAAGTAGTGAATCTTTCTTCAAATTGAGTTTTAAGTTGGATTCCTAACTGTTTAAGAGCACAAATTTCAGGGTATACTATATCATCAGTTGAATTGAAAGATCTATTAAGATCTACTCCAAGATAATCTATCTAGCTAAACTGAATACTTGTACGGAAATTCCCAAAAATTACTCCATCTGGATTAAGCATTGGTATAATCTTAATAATATTATGTTATAGAAATTATTTGATTTCTTTAGATCCATCAACTAATCTCTCCATAATTCCCTTAATAATAAATGATCCAACAGTCTATCCAGGATGAATTCGACTTGAAATTAAAATTATCTTTTTATCAGGAGTAGGATTTTTTCCAAAAGTAATAATAGGTAAAGCTAATCCAGTTAAGCTATAAGTAAGAGTTTCTATCTTTACAAAGGGACTTTTTTCTATCTTTTCAATAAAAGATAACATTTATGAGTAAGTATAAGAGGGAATAAGACTAAACTAATATTTATCCTTAGGTTTAAATTCAAAATTGTATGATAGTTTATAATTCTTTTAACCAATTAATGAAATTGTTTATTTCATAATGATTTATTAACCAACTTGTTCCCAAATATCTGAACCTGATTTCCTAGCATAAATTCTAGCTCCCTTATTAAACATTTTAAATTCCCTTTTAAAATTACATATATGTATTTTAGCAATAACTGTTGTCTCAGTAGTATTTTCTGCTTCAAAATTGAACCAATTTTGATGTCCATGAGTGTTAGTATCAATACTCATGTAGAGTTAATACTGATGCCAACCTATTTTTGCTACTAGTTCAAGATTACCACTTTAATAATTTTTACTAAACACTATATCATCTATTGTATTTGATTAACTGTCTTTAATTTCCTTACTCATAATAAAAGACTACTTTATCTTTTCCATAATTAGTAAATTATATTTACTTTTCAAAAAAACTTACCCTTTAATTTTTTGATTATTTTGTTGTAAAATACTACGAAAGACACCATAAGTATTACATTCAAATTTTCTTTAATAAAGGAATAAGTGATGATTTTGATTGAGATAATTCTTAAGAGCTTTTGTTTCTGGTAAACCATAGTTTTTAGATATGATATTTTCACCAATTGTTGTTCTAAAGTAGTTTGTATCAATTACCTTTTGGTTTTTACTACTAATCTATAAGCATTAACTGTTTAACTAATTTTAGTTTTTTTCTTGATATCTATTGAGTTGAAATTAGGTCTTGTTATCCTGAAATCTTATTTTCTGTGTATTTGATCTTTAATTTTATCTTGAGGATTTTTCTCATGTCCAATATAACTTAACTCTAAGATAATCCTTCATTTACTCATTTTAGGTTCATGATATCTGGGTTTAGATCTATTTATTGTTTATTTATGGATTTTTGAGAACGGTTTAGATTATTATTTTACAACAATAACTGGTTCACATTCTTCATCAGAAAATCCCTCATCTCCTTCTCCATGATATCTATTAAATTGTCTGGTATTGCGAGATGGTTATTTAATCATATTGACAATAAATATGTCTAAAAATAAAAAACACAGACTTTATAACATACACCACTCAATATTAACATATAAAAACTAAATATAGGTTAAGAATAAGTTAAAATGTTACTATAGAATAAATTTCATATCATTTAATAATAAATTGTATTACACTCATTACTAAGTTAGTTATAAAAATAACGATGAGTGATTCAGCAGATATATAATCAGAATTTAAGAAATTCCTTTAACTACTTCGAAATGGACAGGTTGGACAAAGTGGTCACTCTTCTACTGAACATGGTAAACTCAGTACAATCATGAGTGCTAGTGAACCATAAACCTCATCAATAGATAAAGAAAATCTAAATTCATCATCAAATAGATCTTATTCATCTAATTAAGTCTTAGAAAAGGATAGTTTGATTTTTAAGGAATTAGAAACCATTACCTGGAATGAAGAACAAAATAAACTCATTGAAAAAATCAAGTATATCGTTAAATGCTTCAAGAAAACCATTATTTCACAAGAGCAACGAATCAAAATTCTAGATGAGAGTTATTAAAAGGAAAAAATAGGTACAGACTAACTATTAAAAGCACTCATGGCTATGGATGAGTCAGAAAAAGATGCATGGAATGCTTATAATCATCTTAAAGAAAAATATACTCAACAAGATACCATTATAGGTAAAATAGAGGCTGATAACCTTGAATTAAGTCATCAATTAGCACAATATGCAAAAGATCATGAATTTATGAAGAAATTATTAGTAATTGCAAATGAAAATTATGAAATATTGGAAAAATAGTGTAAAAATCTTAAATAAGAGACCAAAACACCTTTTTCAGCAAGATCAATGCTTTGTAGAACAGGTAAAACGAAGAAAAAATCTTGTTCTCATTCTAAGAGTGAACATTCAAACATTTCACCAAGGAAAGAAGAATTTGAGGGAATCTATAGAAAAATGGTTCTTAGAACCATCAAAAGTAAATGCCAAAAATGATAGTTATATATGAATATGTCTGTAAAGCAGAGAATTCTATTCTATTACAAAATTAATTATGATACTAACAACTATATTTCAGAGATTTTCCTCTAATATTTAGATATCTTCAATTTTTTCTACTTTTAAATGGTCATATATCTTACTTAAATATTTTTTAATTTCAAAGACACCTTTAGTTCTAGCCATTTCAGGTTTAATGAGTATTTTAGTATCAACTTGAGAATAAGCTGAAATATGAATTCCTTTAGTAGTAGGAACAACTTTACTAATTGTTAAAATAATTTCACCTCTAACTTTTCCATTATTATAATCTGGTTCAGGTATTGATGTTGCTACTGACCAATATTCATCATTATGAACAAACCTAAATCTTACATAGACAAAATCACGTGGAGATATAAAAATAAATCGATGATATGATAGATAGATGATTTGAGTTGCTTTATCAATTTAGCTTTTGATAAAGTATTCATCTATATTAGTATCAAATACTTTCTGTAACTCAAAATTCCCTTGTAATTCCTCATATTTAAAAGGTGTAGTAGGTAATTAATAAGTGTATGAAAATATATTAGTTTTTTTATCCTTTGATTGACCTATTTTTAACTACAAATTATATTAGGTATCAGTTTTGATAATCTATCCATCATAATCAATCTAGAATAGATTATGAAGTTTCTACATTTTAAGAGCAAGTAATTAATAGAATGGATGTGATTTCTAAAGGTATTCTAAATAATTTGGTCGATCCATTAAAGATAATTCTTAGAATTCCATTTTAGTAAGAGATTGATCTTAAATTTATTCTTTTAATAATTCAGGTTCTAGTTCAAAATTATTACTCTTGGTAATTTCTTAAAATTTTGATTATGTATGTAGATATGGAAGTTATATCTTATTCTTTTCCATTAATCTTGTATTTTAATGATCATCTGTTTTTTCAGGTAGAGGATTTTACTTCCCTAACCATGGACAGCAACCTAATAAGATATTCCATAACATTGAAATCATCAAATGTATAATTATAATGAATATAAAATTTATAACAACAAATCAAAGTATAATTCAATCTTTACTGTGTATTTTCTATACTTATCCAGGTCTCCAACTAGTTTAACTAAACATTTTATATTGGTTAGAATTATGTTAATGTTTTTTTTTTAGTGTTGATTTTTTCATTAGTAAAACAGTTTAATTGATCATCACATCTACTTTTACTTTTAAATTCTTTCTTTTTCCGATAGAGTGATAAATTATACATTAAGTTAGGTTTAGGTATTATCCTTTATTGATGTTTTTGTTCAGTTATCTGAGTTGAACAGGTATGTCCCTTGGATATACAACCATATGGTTACTTATCATTAATTGATATTGTTTGTTTTCTACTTGGATATTTTGAAGGGAAACATTCAGTCATTCTAAATTTGATTTTATCATCTTTTTAGACTAGCTACTAATCAGTTGCAAGGTCTAATTTCTTTGAACTTGATATTATCTTGATAGATTCAGGTGAAAATGGTTAAGTCTTTGGTTTTTGTTGTTTTTATACATTTGAAAGAATTTTACCTTTAAATCCTTTCCTAGATTAATTGTTTTCTATTTTAATAACTGTAGCATTAGTAGATAATTCTTTCATAATTCCTTAGAGTCTATTTTTTTTTCTATAAACTTAACGGAAACATTTAGCATCAAGAGATGATCTTTTAGGTTGTAAACTGGTAAGGAAGCAATTTTTAACTAAATAGGTAGTTTTAAGACATGAATATTTCGATTATTATGAAAAAGGGTAGAGATTACTACTTTTAAGATTATGCTTAGCAAATTCTTTCTTTATTACTGACATATTCCTCTTAAATATAATTTATCATTATATAAGGGAATCAATATTTAATTAAGAATAAAATAAGATTCCTATTATTAATTGCTTTGTTTTTATTAAGAAAATGATTTTATGTTGTTCATTATAATATAAAAGAAATCATGATTCAGGATCAACATAAGAAAAATAAAAACAACAACAAAAAAATAGATCAAAATACCATTCATTTGAAAAATATCTCCTAAATTATCACTCAACTGATTCAAGCCTATGATAAAAGATAAAGAATCAACCTAATTTCATTAATACAATAAAACACCAGGAAAAATCATGTACACAAAGCACCTAAGCTTGTAGAAATTATCTCTGCATTACCTGAAAATTATAAGAATAAACTTACTCCTTTACTTAAGGCTAAACCAGTTAGGACAGCTTCTGGTATTGCAGTAGTAGCAGTCATGTGTAAACCACATAGATGTCCACATATAGCTACTACTGGGAATATTTGTATTTATTGTCCTGGTGGTCCTGATTCAGATTTTGAATATTCAACTCAATCATATACTGGATACTAACCAACTTCAATGAGAGCTATTAGAGCAAGATATAATCCATATATTCAAACTCGAGATAGGGTAGAACAACTTAAAAAAATTGGACATGATGTTGATAAAGTTGAATTTATCATAATGGGTGGTACTTTTATGTCCTTAGATGAGTAATATAGAGATTATTTTATTCGTAATTTGCATGATGCTTTAAGTGGACATGTATCATCAGATCATAAAGAATCTGTTCAATTTAGTGAGGAAAGCAAATCTAAATGCATAGGAATTACTATTGAAACTAGACCTGATTTTTGTCAAAAAAGACATCTATCAGATATGTTATCATATGGGTGTACAAGATTATAAATTGGTGTTCAGAGTATATATGAGGATATAGCAAGGGATACTAATAGAGGACATACAATTGAATCAGTGAAGAAAACATTTGCTATTGCTAAAGATGCTGCTTATAAGGTTGTTAGTCATATGATGCCTGATTTACCTAATATGGGAGTATAAAGAGATCTTTAATCATTTAAATAATTCTTTGAAAATCCAGATTTTAGACCAGATGGAGTCAAAATTTATCCAACTTTAGTGATTCGAGGAACTGGTCTTTATGAAATGTGGAAAAATGGTAAATATAGAAATTATCATCCTAATGATTTAGTAGAAATTGTGGCTAAATTATTAGCTATTGTACCCCCTTGGGTGAGAGTTTATCGAGTTCAGAGAGATATTCCAATGCCACTTGTTACTTCTGGTGTTGAAAAAGGTAATTTAAGGGAATTAGCATTGGCTAAAATGCGTTAAATGAATGTGCCATGTCGAGATGTCAGAACCAGAGAAGTTGGTATTAAAGAAGTTCATCATAAGATTAAACCTGAAAATATAGAACTAATTAGGCGTGATTATGTTGCTAATAATGGATGGTAAACCTTTATATCTTATGAAGATCCTCATCAAGATATTTTAGTAGGTCTTCTTCGCTTAAGAAAATGTGGATAGAATATATTTAGGCCAGAATTAACTTCTGAACAATGCTCTTTAGTTCGATAATTGCATGTTTATGGATCTGTAGTACCTATTCATACAAGAGATCCTAATAAATTTCAACATCAAGGATTTGGTACCATGCTGATGTAAGAATCTGAAAGAATAGCCAGAGAATAGCATGGTTCTACTAAAATGGTTGTTATATCAGGAGTAGGTACAAGACACTACTACAGAAAACTTGGGTATGAGTTAGAAGGTCCATATATGGTTAAAAAACTGTGATATACACAATAATAAATCAATTTTACATATTAATCATATTATTTTTTTTTCAAGTGGTTATTACTCGTTGGACCCATCTGATGGTAATATGGTTCCTACTTATTGATATTGAGGTTTTCTTGGTATTTGAATGTAATGATTTTACTTCTTTTTTTCTTCCTATGGTTATTGAATGGTAATTTCTTCTTCTTATCTAAGTTAATAGAGGTCATTAGGAAAATATTTATTCTGAACTTTCGGTCTCTTTATATATGAATTTTCCCTTTAAAGATGAGAATTTGCTTCTTTAATGGCAATTCCTTCCTTAAACAATCCTTCAAATATAACTCCATCCTTCATTTTTAAGATTCCTCTTCCATGCTTTTTTCCATCCTTGAATTCACCAATATACTCATATTAGCCTGTTCTTTCAAATCCATTTCCATTAGCTGTATTTTTCCGAAAAGTCCCTTAATAAAAATAATTATCAGCTATTAATTAGCCTTCACCTTCAAAATTTCCCTAAAAAAATGCTCCTTTATAATGTATATCTTCTCTATAAAAAGTTTCTTCGCCATAACCATGTTTTTTACCGCCTCTAAATTGTCCAGAATATTGAGATTTTTCAGTTTCTAGAAGACCTTCTCCATGAAAGTAACCATTTCTTAAGAGTCCATTATAATTATATTTAGGAGTAGTTACTGAGAAATATCCAGTTTTATTACCATTTTAAAAATTACCTCTCCATATCAAGTTATCATTTTGTAAATCTATTTCAATACCTTCTCCATGCTTTTTCCCAGCCTGAAATGTTCCATAATAGATTGTTCTACGATAGTACCATACAAATCCCTCATATGATCTCAAATCTTTAGGAACTTTTTCTCCAAAATAAATACAATTTCTGTATCTTTTTATAAGAGGTTCTAGAACTGGTTCTATTCTAAAAGCTTAACATAAGGATGTAAAATAATCATAAATTTCAGTAGGAGTAGATTATAAATGAATTAACTTATGAAAAGGTAGAAATTCAATGAGAAGTTGTTAAGGATGGATTTTTAATAATCTAGTGGTCTTATTTAAGTTATGAGAATTTTTGGGTATTCTAGGTTGTCGTTCAGTTGTTTTTCGATAAGAATTTACTTGTGGATTTAAAATATGAGTTCTAAACTTATTATTAGTTTTTGTTGAGCCCTTTTCAGGTTAAAAAATATCATTAATATCTTTATTATTGTTCTAAGAAGTTTTCCCTTTACTTTCTGGAGTATTTTTGATTTTTCTTCTATCTTAAGGTTTATTTTTGACTCCCATATAATCAGATAGGAGTAATTCATCTTTTTTTGATGTATTATTAGATTTACACTTATCTTTTCTCCCTTGAATATAAATAGTAAAATTATCTTTTTTAATTTGATCTCTTCCATTGATTGAGAATCTTGGTTTAACTTTAATTCCTTCTTCTTCATCTTTCCTTCGTCCTCTTCCCATATTAAATGTTGATTTTCTCTTAGTTTAATGACTTTCCTCAGTTACTTCTTCTAAATTGATGAATCTCTTAATGGTTCTATCCATTTTCTCAGATGGTTAACAATCAAATGATATCTTTGATGATTTCATTTCAATTTAAGACAGATCTGAATCATGTGGTAATGATGATCTTTAATCATTACTACTCGCTTTTCTTTCCCTCAGTCTAGATAATAAAGAGTTAAGTTTTTCACTTTCCCTATCAATTCGATTAAGTTTAGTAATAATTTTAACTGACTAAGGAAATTCTTAAGGGGTAGGTGGTTTTTATTATGATAACATCTATAAATGTCAATAATAACTTTTATGTATTTAAAAAAATCATTAAATCATATAGTGTACTTGTTTCTTTTTTCCCTAAGAGATTGTTTACAATTCATCAGTTTAGTATTAATATTAGTAAGGATATCATGTAGAGGTTTTTATAATAATTAAGTTTTTTTATTTTTTTCAATTAAACTTTTATTTTGTCTTTCTATTGTCACATCTTTTGAAGATAATAATTCTTTTTTCTTTTTAGTCTGATTGAGTATATTACTACTATTAGTGAGTTTTTCTTTAAATAATGCTTCATAATGCTTAACTATTGAATTTTATTTGTTATCTTCATGCTTATTTTTTGCCTGTAACTTAGGGAAGTAGTTAGGAGATAATAAATCTCTAATAGCTTCTCTTTCTTCATGTATCATTTCATGAAGATTTGGTAAACGTTCCTTAGTAATAAATTCCTTCCTATTTTGTCTAATTAAGTGAACTCTCTTGTATGCTTCTAAGATTTTGAGTGAAGCTTCCTTAGGACTAACTTTTCTAATATCTTCAGGTGAGAACTCTTCTTTTAGTAAAGTAATAGGTTAATTTTCTATTATTTTCCTCGGATAATTTTAAGTCATCATTTTATCTAAAAATTTACTAATATCAATCATTTCCAGTTCATATACAGAGATACCTTGTTCTTGTTTTTTGAGAATATTATCAATAGTAACCATAGCTTTATAGATATCTAATTTAAGTTAATTATCATTCTCAATTTAGAGACTCCAACTGATAGGTAAAGGATGATTAATATTACTTGAACAAATTGTTTCACCTTCCTTAGTAGTAGAAATTTTAAAATAACCATCTTGACATATTGTCATTAATAATTGATTCTTCATTTCTAGAATAGCTATTTGATTAATAGTATCCTTATGGAATGTTTTCTTCCATCTTAATTGAGGTTATATTAAATAATCTTCTACAAACTCTAATACTGAAGATGTTTGATATTGATGCTTATCTAATTCTCTTTCAAAAACTTCCTTACTTGGTCTATTCATATTAGTACTCTATTTTCTTGGTTGATACTTATATGATCCATAGACTTCTTTTATAATCTTTCCTATATTATAGCAATAAACTTGACCCTTACAACAACTTAAATAGATTTCTTTATGTTAATGACTTAATGATGTTACAATGATATTAACTGGTCCTTTTAAACAATAATTTTCTTCTTCCTAAGTAGTAAAATCTCTTTAAAGTGATGTTTTTCTTTGAAGTTTTTGTTGAGCTGTTATAAAACAGAAATCCATTAGATTTTTATAATTACCTAATATTGAAATTAAAGTAAAATTTATTTTGAAATTTTTCTTAGTCATATTAAGGAAATATACTATTTAGTTAGTAGTACTTACAATTAATAATGGATACTCATAACAGATTTTCACAGTAGTTGGATTACTCTCAAAATCAATAATATGACAAAGCTTAAGATTTTCATAATCCCAAACATATAAATTATGATCTTCTGAACATCCAATTAACAATATATTGTATTTTTAGGAAATTTCAAAAATATTAATTTCTCTTCCATGAAAATTATGTAATAAACTCTTTCTAGGTCCATCTTCTACAGCTGTTTTTTATGGCCATATATGAATATTAGAATCAACACTACTACTAAGAAAGAATTTATGTTAATTATCTACTTTAATTTGAGTAATTTAACTTTAATGTGCATTAATTTTCCATTTTTGAATACCATCAAAATTATAATTATAAATTTCTCCCTTAGAAGTACCAATTAAGATACTATTAATTAATTTAGATGCAGCTGATATTTCTTCATCTTCACCACAAATCATAAATATTTTGTCAGTTCTGCCATTTCTACTATTAATTACTCTAATATCCTTTCTAGTAACCATCCAAAGTTGATTATTATCACTACTATAGAATGAATATATTCCATATAGTTCTTCTTTAGGTTTATTATTAATTTCATCCATGACCATAATGTTTAAACGACTATCAGAGTATAATAAGTACTATCCTATACATTTAATAGAACCTAACCATTTAGATACCTTAATTACTTGTAAACATCTCATATAATTCAACTACCACACTCTAATATTACCAATATCATCTCCGGTCATTAATAAGGAAGTATTCTCTACATGAGTTATACATGATAATATTGAAGTATGTCCATTTAATTCAGTTAATAGTCCAAAACTTAATGTTTTAGTATCTAATTCATATACAGGTATAGTATTCTTATAACCAAGAGGAATTAAGGTTTGAGTAAATTTATTAAAATGGAGAGTATGACATCCACAATTACCTAATTCTAATCGACTTACAGCTTTAAATTTTTGATAAATAATTAGGCATTTTTGATCTTCTACAGAAGTATAAGAAACACATAGAGATCTTAAATGATTAATTTAACATATATCATTAATATAGATAGAGTCATTTTTCTTAATAATATTAGTAATTTTCTCTTCCTTTAAATCCCAAAAATAGATGGAATTTTTATCAGTTGTTATCCATTAATTAAATAATTCTAAATAGTAGATTTTTTAACCAAATGACTTATTAAATGTTTTTTCAGTAGTAAAATTATCACTACCTTCCCAAAAAGTAATTCCTATATTATTAATAATACATCCAATCCTTTAATATCTATCACAATAAGCAAAAGATAAAATAGCTACATCTTTTGATGTTGATTTACAATGAGTTGGAACAATTTTCTTCTTCATTTTAAGATCTAAATCATAGAAAGATATAGCAGAAGATAATCTTCCTAATGTAACAATCATTTTCATTTGTTAAGAATATATAAATTTACCAACAGGTTTTTTTTCTTATAATTTCTTATCTTTTTTTTGTTTATCTTTGGAAATCTTTGGTAATTAATTAGAAAGATTATTAAGAACAATAGGTGGATGTAAATCGATTTATCTAATTCTATCTAAATCTGGTAACATTTTTTCTTGAGGTATATATTTCATAGGAAGTACTAAATCTGGATCTTGTTTGGATATTTTCTATCATTATTGCATATTGTATACTTCACATAGATAGTTAGTAAAATCAGTGAATTTAACACCTATTTAGTTTTTAGTTTATTATTTAATAGTTTCGTAGAGTTTAATTAGACTAATTGCTAGATAGAGTGTCTATTCCTGTTTGTGCTCAATCATACAGAGGTAAATCTTGATAAAATCTTCAAGTTCTAGTTCTTCATGATGGTCCTTAACAATTTATCCAACCCGAGTTATATTACTCCTATCAAAATAGTTAAGATAAAATTATTATGAATATTTAGAGAGGAGATCTGAATGTTGCTATGAGAATCCAATGATGTTACGGATAATTACCTTCAATTAGTTAGTCTTGGAGATTTCCATATAATTCTTCTCTTTCTAAATTATAATATTAAATAATTCCATCATCGAAGGAAGTACTAACAATTAATTAACTCCAGAAAAAAATGTTAAACTCTTTAAAAATAAGATACTTTTATCAATTTAGATGAACTAAAAATGAAGGTTCTAGTCTTTGATTTTCTACTTGACTACTTGAGAAACTCTATAGCTACTTCTTACAGGTAATATATCAAAAAAATATTATTATTAATTCTCTTAGATTGAATTGTAATATTAAATGCTATTTTTAGTTGTCTAAGATTAATTTATGAAATATATTAATAATATTCAATCTATAGGAATAAGTAACCGCCATAAGGTTTCAAAGAATCATTCAGTAATGAATTTAAGATTTTTAAAATATATTATTTATGCTTTCCAACAAGGGGT
>CASCJZ010000538.1:0-22007 GCA_949152475.1 Terebella lapidaria
GGGAAATGAGAAAAAGTTGAAAAATTGATACAAAGATAGAAGGAATTTAATCAATCAATCTACATCATCAGCTGAAGGTCCTGAAGTCTGGTATTGATTATTACTCTGCCCTGTTGGATTGTTGTTACCACAATTTGGGTTTTCTTGATAGACCCTGCTCATAATTGGGTTGAAAATGTTCTCTAGTTATTTTTGTTTGTTTTCGAATTCATAAGTTTCTGCACCTGAATTTGCACTAATCCAGTTTTCAACTTCTATAATTTTGCTACTAAGTTTTTGTTTCTCAGCTTCAGGTATTTTATCCCTGAATTTTTAGTCATTTAAAGTATGCTTTAGATTAACACAATAACTTTCCAGGCTATTCTTGGTTTCAATTTGCTTTTTAACTTTATCATCTTGCTCTTTGTATTTCTCAGCTTCTTTCACAAGTCTTTCGATTTCTTCCTTGGAAAGTCTTCCTTTATTATTGGTGATAGTAATATGGGCATTCTTGGAGGTAGCTTTATCAGTAGCAGTCACATTCATAATTCCATTTTCATCTATTTGGAAGCTCACTTCAATTTGAGGAACTCCCCGTGGAGCTGGAGGAATGTCATTGAGATTAAACTGTCCCAACAGATTATTATCCTTTGTCATGGGTCTCTATCCCTCAAACACTTGAATGTGAACACCTGGCTGATTATCAGAGTAAGTTGTGAATATTTGTGATTTTTGAGTTGGAATAGTAGTATTTCTAGGAATGAGAACTGTCATAATTCCCCCAGCAGTTTCAATTCCAAGAGATAAAGGAGCTACATCTAAGAGGACGCAACTGTTTAATTGCTATGTTCCTTCTCCTGAGAGAATTGCAGCTTGTACAGCTGCACCATAGGCAACTGCCTCATCAGGATTAATAGATCTATTAGGTTATTTTCCATTGAAATATTCTTTGAGCAACTCTTGAACTTTAGGAATTCTTGTTGATCCACCAACTAAGACTACTTCATGAATGCTTCCTTTTGAAATTCCTGAATCTTTCAGAACTTTTTCCACTGGAGGAATAGTTTCCTTGAATAGAGATAAGCATAGTTCTTAAAATTTAGCTCTGGTTATAGTAAGTGAGAAATCTTCACTTTCTGCCAAGGAATCTACTTCAATACTAGTTTGAGCTGAGCTTGAAAGAATTCTTTTGGCTTTTTCACATTGGGTTCTTAACCTCCTCATAGCTCTAGGATTGCTTCTGATATCAATATGCTTCCTCTTTTTGAACTCGGCTGCACAATATTCAACCATTTTATTATCAAAATCTTCACCTCCTAAATGAGTATCCCCAGCTGTAGCCTTGACTTCGAATACACCCTGATCAATTACCAAGAGGGAAACATCAAATGTGCCTCCTCCTAAGTCAAAAATTAATACATTCTTTTCTTTATTTTCTTTTTTATCTAATCCATAGGCGATAGCAGCAGCTGTGGGCTCATTGATAATTCTTAGAACATTCAATCCTGCAATGGATCCTGCATCTTTGGTTGCTTGCCTTTGATTATCATTAAAGTAGGCTGGAACAGTAACAACTGCATTTTTGATGTTTTCTCCTAAATAAGTTTCTGCAATTTCTTTCATCTTAGTGAGCACCATTGAGGAAATTTCTTCTGGATGGAATTTTTTGATTTAACCCTTATGTTTAACAACAATAACTGGTTTATCTTCCCGTCCTGATTCAACTTTGAATGGCCAAAGAGCAACATCTTTTTGTACAACTGGCTCAGAAAATTTACGTCCAATTAGCCTCTTAGCATCAAAGATAGTATTAGCTGGATTCTTAGCTACTTGATTTTTAGCTGCATCTCCTATAAGTCTTTCACTTTCATTGAACGCTACATAGGATGGAGTTGTCCTATTGCCCTGATCATTCGTAATAATTTCTACTCTGTCATTTTGCCACACTCCTACACATGAATAGGTAGTTCCTAAATCAATTCCAATTGCTTTTCCTGATGCTTTACTCATTTTTTTTTAATTATAAACTCTTGGCTGGCATTTTATATTTAAAGGAATAAATTTTCCAGAAAATTCTAGAAATCACATCTCGAATATTCCAGAAAGTTCTTCTTTTTTTTTATCAATCTAAGAAACTAATGATGAAGTTAGCCTAAAAATGTTCATAGATGGTCTGTCTTAGACCCAGATTCTCAAGGCCTTATTTATATATAAAAATATCAATGATAATTTATCTTTACAGTTGAGAAGATATTCATGTTTACTTACCATTAAACTACCAATTAAAGCTAAACTAAAAACTGATTTCAAGAATATTGACTGATGGGAAGAATAGAAATCTCAAAAAATGTTGTTACCCAACATAAAAATGCTATTTTATTTTGAATCATTGAACAGAAAGAAATAAAGTAAGAAAACTGAGGTAACCTACAAGAATATTCAAAAATAATAACTATTGTAGATGAGACTGTTGAATATCCTGATGCTTCCACTGTATCCTCAATCAATTAATTGACTTTCTGATTGATAGAATGCAACCATAATTCGATTCTTAGGTTGAAAAATCACAAGTTACCAGGCTAGAATCTTTAGTAATTCAACATTGAATGAAACTGCTCAGTATCTTGTAGGTTTTAGCCCTCAACTACCTCCATATCTTAATGGTCATTAAGAATGGTAATTTTAGAGATGATTTGACTGCTTTTATAGATAAATAACTACCCCTGATTATTTATGTATTTTGATATTGTAAAAATCTCAACTTTTGAAAATTTTGGGTTCCTGAACTTGGTACCTCGAAGCTTAAAATTTCTGAAATACCCTACTATAATAGAAATAAAATTATAATTTTAAATGAATTTTATTATTTGATTAACTCAAGGTAGTTGAAGAATCCTAATGGATCCCTATTGTAGCATACTTACCTTGAACTTAGCATTTAGATCCGTCTTTGCGATTCTCCACGACTTCATAATTATTGTGTTGGCAACTTAACTGCTACAAAGGAACAAAAGTTTAAATTATAATAAAGACGAAAGAAAATCATTTCGAATAAAAAATCTAAGCAGACAGCTCTACCAAAAGAATTATTTGGTAAAAATGAAATGAAAATTCTGGAGAAAAAATTCATAAACTATCATAGTGGTAGTCCCTTATACAGCAATAGGTACAATGAGGATCCTATCAGTAATCTTCAAAAAACAATACTAGTATAATCCTCACTTCACTGCCATTGCAACCTACCACTACCCACCCTTATACAATACAGACTAACAATAAATTAATCAAAACAACTGTCTAAAAAGATAATTGCCACACATAAATTAAAAGCCAACTTAAAAGTATAAAATGCATAAATAATAAGAGTAAACATTGACGGAGGATATAAAATGGTGAAAGTTCCACAGCTAATTCAATTAGTATAAATGCTATAACAGCAATGGAAGCTAACTATGAACAACTGGTTTATCAGGTTCAAATGCTCCATCAAGAAAAGTTGAACTCAATTATCAACCAGAGACAATAAGAAATATGATACTTGTACCACAACGAAAACACTAAAAGGTATAAGGAATAAGTACAAGGGAAAAGCAACAAAAAATGAAGTAATATCATAAAAATGAAAAAAAATTAATTGATCAACATTATTGTACTTCAACTCCAATAAAAAAATAACTCATTTCCAAACATTCAAAAGTAAAGACCTCTAGATACTGGCAGCAATGAATAGTGGTCAACCTCAATCAGTAGAATTCAAGGAATAGAGCAACAACAAGAGTCACTACAATAAACATACCAAAACATAATCAAAGGTTTAGATGACTTAAAAGTCATTGGAAATAGTTCAAACTTATTAAATAAGACTATGGACAAGTTTTAGAGTATTTAGGTATAAATATAAAGAACATAAAACTAACGGGAAAGAAAGAACTCATACAGAAATTAAAAGCCGAAGCATTGCAATCTGGTAAAATAAAAAAAAAATCAAACTAGCTGTAATGCTTTATAAAGTAATTAAAATAGAAGTAATGAAATTAATGAACTAGCATTTAGAATCCCAAATTAGGATAAGAGCTTTAAAAAAATCGAAAAATATCAGAACCTGCAACCAGAAGAGGAAAATAGCTCAAGACAGAGCTAGAATTAATCCATCTTCTCCAGGGAAATTTAAGCTATAATATTACAATATTTTAAGTTGAAAAAGAAGTACCGGAGTTTTAAAAGACGAATTAATAATAGAACCACTTGCTACCAGAGGGATTAGATAATGCATGTAAACTCAGAGCTCCTGAGCTCAACAAAAAATACTAACATGACAAAAAATAGAAGTTTTAATAGGAACTCCTATCAACTTCAAATCAAAAAATAAAATCTCAGAAGGAGACAGAAGGGAAAAATGCAAAACAGAGGAACTAACAAATCTTCTTGGAAATATAAGCAAAATTAAACTCCTATGAGAGGCAGTATTAGGAGCAGAGTTATCAGTTTTAAAATTTCTCTGAAGCCTTAAGATAAGATCATGCAAATTAGGATGAATAAGGTAGAAAACAAAAATCTAATGAAGTTGAAGAGAGAACAATCAATATGCAGGAAATTCTAGAAAAGATCAACATATAGCTTGATTCTTAATGTATATTTTTGATTTTACTTTCCATTGTGACTCATAGATATCAACTTCATAGATCTTAGAATTGATTTTTCCTACCTTTTCTTCGGGTTGCTCTCAAGTACTGCTCGATGGTAGTTTCAGGAACTGGATTATTCCATTTCCACTCTAAATCAACAGCGTCTCTTTGCTCTACTGTCATCAGACTCACTTCAAATTACTTATATTCAATTAATGCCCACTCTTAATTTTTACTTCCATTAAAGACAGCCTCTATTGGATCATACTGAGAGTTAATTTTATGGAAAATTGTGCTTGAGTTAAGATTAAACCCTTTTTTTAGTTCAAGACCAGTTTTCCAGCAATGTTTAGCTGAAAAACAACTCCCAATGATGCTATATCTCCTGCGATTGATATTAGGATTGATTTGATGGAAATCATGGACATAGATATCTTTGACTTGATGGAACTCTAGGAACTAAATAATATCATTAATATCGTCCTTAACTCCTTCTAGTTCTATTTTCTTTTCCGCTGCCAGCAGTTGTCCTCCTAAACCCCAAACCACTCCCTTATTAGGTCTATTCACAAGTTTGTTATTATCTTTCATGTAATTATTTTCTATGTCTCGAGCTAAATCTGATGTGCTTTGATCCTTGAGTTCTTCAACTACCTTCTGTTTGACTCCATCTTGGAATCTTTGGAATTTGGTTGAAGCTTAGATGCTATCAAAAGGCAGTATTGACTCTTCCAGTTCTTGATCTAATTATTCAATATTTGAGGAAGTTTTAGGTGTGGTTGGAACTACTTCTGATTTTTTAACTTTTCGAGCAAAGGAAAATATGATTTTTCTTAAGGCAGGGAAATAATACATAAAATTATTAAAAAAACATAAATCAGAAGTTATTCAAAATAAGATGTTTTTTATGGGATTATTTATTGGAAAAAACTGGTGAATTGCTGATTTAGAATATCCTTAGTTGAAATAAGATTGCTTTAATTTGAACTTTAAAAATTTCCATAGACATCACTAGAACTTAATTCTTCAATCCAAACAACTGATCACCCAAGAAAAATGTAATTTTAATGAGATGTTGCTCGAAACAAAAGCTAGAAAAATGCTTATTTCCTATCTCGAAGGCTGGAAAAGAATTAGAAATGATTGGCTGTTATTATATAGTATATCATAAGTAGATTATTGTTTTCAGCAATATTTTCATTATGAAAGAGAATTAAAGGAATATCCTCTCGCCATAGATTTTCTCATCCAGATACTGATGCCCCTTCCTAGTATATAGGAGGATGAATTTCATTTATAGAATAATAATTTCATGCTTACAACTGCTATTGCTAAATAATTAAACCTTGATACTACTCTGCTTGTTCCCCTCTTCAATCCAGCCTTTATCAGTGATTCTGAAATTTGGAATAAGAATTCTACCCATCCTGCTTTATACTCTAATCAAATGGAATCTGCTCGATTCGAATTCTATAAGTTTGGTAAAACCTTTGGGCTTGAAATTATTAGATATGTGTGCATCAAGGGGGATATTTTACTCTATTATGAAGTAACTGTTGATCTTAATGCTTAGTCAAAAGACAATGAGAAGATTTTAGGGTATTGTCATTTGGAAAATATTTATGCTTATTTTCTCAAGACCAAAGAATCACACTACCTTTTGTACTTGACTAATGGCAAGCATGTAGCCCATCTGTATTTCCCTAATGAAGAATTCTTTCAGCAGCTTCTTTCTTGGAGTTCTCAAAAAATTATTCAGCTTAATATTACACAGAAATATTAAATCATAGATTTCATAGGGCAAGGCAGTTTTTCCAAAGTATATTATTACTTAAGCAGGTATACCTGGCGAGAAAAATAGCTAATGGAAATCAATATGCAGCTAAAATTGTGCCAAAGACTGATAAAAGAAATCACCCAACTAAGAAATCTATTGAGGAAGAGAAAAAGATCCTCAATCAACTATGTAACTGTGAATACATATGTCATCTGAAGGAGTTCTATGAAGAAAATTAAAATTTTATCCTGGTCTTAGAGTATTTAGCTGGAAAGAATTTAATGACTTTAGTCAAGGAGAAGACTTAGTTTTCTTTAGGAAAAATCATCACTCTCCTCAGAAGAATCCTCTAGACTTTAATGTACTGCCATCAGTAGAAAATCATCCATCGAGATATCAAACCCCAAAATATTATCATTGATTTAGTGAGTCTAAAACCAAAACTGATTGATTTTGGGCTGTCATTAGTGCTAAATTCTAGCACTAGTAATGACTAATTTAGGAGATGTGGAACCATAGGCTACATGGCTCCAGAAGTAGTTGAAAATAGTACAGAAAACAGGAAGCCATATGACTTTAAGTGCGATATTTTTTCTTTTGGAATAGTATGTCATATACTTCTGATGGGAGTCAACCCCCTTAAAGGTAAGAACTATGAAGAAACTTTTTACTTGAACAAGTTATGTAATATCTAGTTGAAGTAAGGATAGATAAGGGATAAATATGGTCAGCATGGATTCGAATTTTTACAAAAAATTTTAACAAAAGATCCAAAAAATAGACCTACAGCTTCAGAAGTACTTGAAATGCCATTTTTGAAATTACAGCAAGAATCAGAAGATACGAAGGAATGCTAAAGTGAATATCAGGAACCCTTTAAAAAATAATCCCGAGAACCCAAAAAAGTCACTATTTTAAAGTAGTATTGATATTTATCTGTCTGTAATAGATAGAGACTAATTCATTAGATATTGAATTTGAAATGCTGCTCTAGAACTGGAAGTATGAACATATTCTTTGCTCATTACTTCACTAAGCTATTCTTCAAAATAGTATGAGTAAATTTCATATTCTTAAAACAAATACTCTATTAATTAAATAAACTGTTTAATCATGCTCTGATATAGCCATCTTCATTCCTATACACAAATCTATCTCGCAGAGGCATGTCCTTTCTTGAGGGGTGGCAGCAAATACACATGTTACAAATGCAAACTAGGAACAGAAACCCTGCAAAACATAATCCAGCGATCCCAATGATTTTACCGAGAAAGAAAGCATTATCTTTAGTAATTGTGTAACAATTCTACTTTGGCATCACTCGATTGACATCACTAAATCGATATATTAAACTAGTTTAGCACCATCCTGAGCATTCAAAGGCTCTTTCAAGAGCATCCAAAGCAGTTAATAACTCCTAATTTTAATTCTAAAAATCTGGACATGATCTAGTTGAAGCCTTACCACTACTGTCCCTTGTTAGGTTATTTAATAATGAGGTTTGATTTGAAAGAGGATACTTTGAAATGGTTTAATCGGATAAGTTGCAGGGACAGAATGTTTTACAGAACTAAGTTTAAGAAAAAAGATAGAGCTACAAGGCATCTTTTAACAACTAGTTATCAGAATTTTCACAGGTTCCAGAGAAAAAATTTTCAGGGAGAAAAAGTCCACCAATTCCCAAACCTAGAAATACCACAATAAAAATGATGATAAAGATCTGATAAATGAATATTAAGCATCCATTTCCCTTTTTCACTCCCACCAGCCCTAGAATGGTGCCAATGATAATCAGGATATCAGCCCCTAACATAATTCCCAGTACTAAGTTTCTTTCAGAAGTATCTCCAACAAAGTACTCAGGGTGGAAGTACCCATAGATGGTGATTCCAGTCATAGCCAGTCCTATGATCAGTATCAATATCCCAGCCAGGCTCGAGCATCCTTTCAATACTGACAACATTAATAAGTAATTATAATTCTATCTCAAAGTATCCTCAAAGTTAAAGCATGATTGAAGAACTCTTATAATCTAGTTCATTTTATTCATAAAATTTAATTCCGTTAAAGAAAGTTCAAATCAGCAGCAATTTAACTACATAGGTATATGGCATTTATATTGAGATGGAAAAAAAACGCCCACCGTGGGGCTCGAACCCACGACCATTAAGTTAAGAGCCTAACGCTCTACCGACTGAGCTAGACGGGCTATCTACTCTTAAAGTCCAATAAAAATCAAATAATCGGTAATCAATCAAGAATTCAGGAATTAGATATTCATTATAAATATTGTAAGCTTCTTAAAATGTTTCAGAAAATAATGAGAATCATAAACTCAAGAGAATGTACGATCTATCAGCAGAGGCACTATGACTTGCTATCCTTACCTTATTTAAGCTTCTATTGTTTTTATATTTTAACATTACCAGTTTAACTCATGATGGTGGTTTTGAGTGTTTCTGTTGTAAGCATTGGCATCACATCTATTTCTTATAACTTTTTTTGCTTATGTTTTTGTCTTTCTATAATGACTTCGATGATGCTGTGGAATGCCTCCTCAATGCCTTATCCATTCAAAGCTGAAATTTAATAATACTTCATCTTATGTTTTTCTGAAATTCGCTTGATTTCCTTTTCAGGGCATTGTCTTTGCTAAGAAATCACTTACCTGATTAAGTCACTTTTATTTCCACAAACCATATAAACTGCCTTTTCATTACGATTTTCCTCAAATAAATTCATCCAACTTTCAATATTTTCTAAAGTATCAGAATCTAAATAGAATATTGACACTACTTCCCAGGTCAAAAATAAATATGGCACCAATTGCATCTTTTAAATATGATGGAATTAAGCTGCGGAATCTTTCCTGGCCAGCAGTATCCCAAAGTTGTACTCTATAAATGGTATTTTTGTGTGAGATATTTTTACCAATGAAGTCAATTCCAATGGTTGGCTAGATCCTAACATATAGAGTACATTTTCTTTTTCGTCAAACTTGTTATTGACAAATCTTTCAATGATGCTGGTCTTACCCGTGCCTGTATCTCCAAGCAGAATTATTTTAAAAGTCCTTTTCCCTGCCGTGGAACTAGCGACTGACATTGGTATTTAAATTAGTAATCTCTCATATTCTATACACAAAGCATAAAAGCATATTATTGGTATTGGAGAAAAATTAAGAACAGAGATATTTCATGTAGTTGTATTCCTTCCTCTTTAATATTTTCAACAGCCTCTTAACGCATCTCTTAATAATAAGTCAACAGCTTTAAAATCTTTTGAAGAGTTCATGTCATAGAGTTTACACAGTAGAGAGTTGTATTTTCGCAAAATAAGTCTTAAATTATCTCTAGCTTAATAAATAATAGCTAGTTAAGTTTTACAGTAGTAAGAATAAATCTCTAAGATATGTTCTGATTAATAGATAATACTTTCAATGAAACTTTATGTTCAAACACTTTCTGGAGATCCCAATGCTTTTGAACATTCGGAAGAAGCTCCTATTTCAGAGTTGAAGAAGAGTATTGAGGATAGAATGATGATTCCAGCATCTAATCAACGGTTAATGGTCAATGGAACTCCTTTATCTAACTAAAAAACTCTGAAGGACTACAAAATTAAAAACAATGACTCCATTGTGGTTATAACTGAGATGGTGGGAGGTAGCATCACCCAATCAACTGTTTTTAATGGATTTGAAAGTAGAATTAGTGGCAAATTTAATAGTGCACCTAATTATCGAATAGCCTCACCAGGTCTTAATTTAGAAGGTTGCTGCGTAACTTAAAATTGCAAGGCCTATGGATAAAGAGTGATTATCCCCAAGAAATTCGGTAAGTTTAATTTGAGCAAGGAATGTGTCACTTCAAAGTGTCCTTTATGCGAAAAAAAAGCTAAAGATGTGAACAACATATACTATTATCAAACAAACATCAAAGTTATTGGGCAAGTCGAAGAACAAGAAGAATAATTTAAATTTAAGGATCGGCATTCAGGTGAAGGATTTATCACTTTCCGGAATAATGATGATGATCAAAGAAGATGGCTATTTCTTGAAATAACAGCTTCTAAGCTCTGATGATCAATTGAAATCATAATGGACTTGTTTTGACTACCTATGGTTAAATTTTAGTTTTTAAATATATTTACTAATAAGAAAAAGAATTCTATGGAGTGTTAAGACTTCGTGGAAAGACTTTACTCCATCAAACCATTCAAAATCATTGAAAGTCCATCCACTCCAAAAAAATCAAGCTAATCATCATCCAAAAAGTAAAATAAAATTTAATAGTCATAACCACCCTTAGATTCTTCAAATGCATAGGCATGTAGTCAATAACATTAAAGTCTTACTGAGGAATAAATAATGAATAAGCTTACAACTAACCTCGAAGATTTATTTGCTAGGATTGAAAAAGTTAAGGAAGAGTTCCAAACTGCAGAACAATAACAAGGCAAAGACCAGTAAAGTCAAGATGCTATTCCAGTGATTGAAAGTACCTACCTCCATTTAAGGAAGAGTTCATCCTATCAAGATTTACCCTTAAATTTTTCTCCTAAAGCTAAAAATACTAAAAAGACGCAGAAGTTGTTTAGAAGCAGCAAAAATAACAAATAAACTGATAAAAAAATGAGTTCCAAAGATATATCATTAAAAGAAGTAGAGATAAAAGTTAAGTAACCTTCCACAACACATTCCATCAGAAATAACGATTATTTCAGAGAAGTTGAAGGAAGTCAAACTTTTATAAGTTATCATTTGGAAGATGAGTTTTCCTCAGTTCTTTCAGTGAAATCATAGACATTTATTGATGGGTAGCCAGTCATTAGTGATTTTTAGTTGGGAAAATGTATAGGTTCTGGGAAGTTCGGAGATGTTTTCATATGTAGGCACAAAAAAACTCATGTGCTTTATGCACTGAAAAAAATACTAAAGTCAACAATAATAGAATACAATATGGTTGATCAGTTTATTCAGTAACTACGAATTCATTATTGGTTAAATCACCCTAACATCATCAAACTGTATACTCATTTTACTGACTAGTATCATGTGTTCTTACTGATGGAATATGCAGAAGGTGGCATTCTCATGAATTAATTAAAGAAACAATAACAAGAAACTTCTAAAATTCTAGATCAAATGCTCTAAGCAGTTCAATACCTACAAACTCATAATATTGCACATCGAGATATTAAGCCAGAAAATATAGTCATTTTCTTCAAAGTAATCACATTAGCTTATTTAGGATACAGTGAAATTGTGTGATTTTGGGTGGGCATGTATTTTCAATAACCACATGAAAAAAACTTTCTGTGGCACTCTGGATTATATTTCCCCAGAAATGAAAGAAAAAGGCTAATATTCAATGACTATAGATCTTTGGTCATTAGGGGTGCTAACTTTTTAACTAATATATGGGTACAGTCCCTATAAAGATGAAATAGCATATTGGCAGCAGAAAGGATCCCTTCGAGAGACTAAATGGAACTGGTATGTGATCTATCCCTTGACTGCTTCTCTTTTAGCTGAGAGCTTTATGAGGTCCATTCTGAAATAGAAGCCATAAGAGAGATCTACAATTAGAATGTGCATGAACCATTTATTCATTAGGAAGCATCAAAGTAAATTTCAGTATGATTTTTTGTTGGAGGGAGTCATGTCAATGTTGGAATGACTCTATGTTTAACCATATGTAATATTAGATATGAGGCTGATTGAATTCTCTAAAGATGCCACCTACAGTTACTATGATCAGGTGATTGATTCATTATTGATTGCTGATACCATTGACTATTCTTCCAGTTGAAGATTAACTGACTCAAAAACATACTATTAATTTTTTTTCATTTGAAAAGTTTAGTTTAGTCATTCTTCTTTAGCAACTCAAGAAACTAATGTTCTGCAACCATTTGACTTTTTATTTTTTTTTTATGCCTTTGGATGAATATGATTTCTTAATAGTTGATAATCCTATATCTTCAAAAACTTCCTAATTCAGTAGGATGCCTTAATGTATTTTTTTCGAGGCAATCTTTATCCATCTCATTATGATAACTGATTAAAAAATTCAAACTTATTGATTGATAAAAACTTTGTTTACTTTAGATGGTAACTAATTTATCTGGCAAATGTATCTTGAATCATTTTATATCAGTCCATTTCATCTTTCCCTCTCAAGTTCCCATTGGAATCCAGTCTCATGACATCAGGCGATGCATTTTATTCCTTTTGTCCCTTAAGATACTAGAGGGTAGTCATATTTTCACAGCAGTTTAAATAGACATGCAAGCCAAGGAGAATTGAAATGATTATGATAATTGAAAAACTTAAAATCAAGAACACCAGTACTGCCCAACGGCTTAAACTTGCTTACTATATTGCTGAATCCTCTAGAGCCCGGATAAAAATCCAAATAGCCTGCCCAACATTGTTAAGATTGTAAAGAATCATGTTGAATAAAATTCTCAGGAATTATTAGTAGTTTCTTCCCCCAATACAGTTGTTAAGGTATTTACAGTGATGATCAAACTCATCAGTGCATCTGTTACACTTCATGCAGTGATAACTATCCAATTTCACATGTTTTAAGCAGATCACACATTTTTTAAGTTCAGATGTTAAAAGATCTGGGTATTATTCTCCAACCAGCCCTCTGTCAACTGGATCACCACATGTCAAATAAATAAAATCAACCACTATAAACACAAATATAAAATAATGGATCCCAAGCATTAGGTATAAGAGGGAATGATCTATCGCCACAATGGGTCTTACTATAAACACACTGTGGAGTACTAGTTGCACCAAAAAGATTAGTACTGTCAGAACAAATTACCAAGAAGCACTTTGATTATAGGAATTTACATAGGTGTAGGGCTAAGTACGTGCCTACCTTGGAGGTCTTCTTGATGGTCTGATTTGGCTGTTGCCATTTTCTTGATTTCTACCATTTAACTACGAATGCACTGCTTCCATAGAATCTCTTTGGCTAAATATTATAAAAGTAGACCACTTGGATAGCTTCTCATCTATTCTAAATGGTTCAAATCTGGGTGAATAACTTTCTGGAGTCAATTTAAGGATTACAATCAAGAAATTAAATGGATATTGTCTTACTTTTATTTATTTATACATTGGTTCGCCATCAGAAGTTAAATTCAGTATATTCTGAATATTATTTGTTCAATAGTACAATGGAACTTACAGCAAGAACAGACAATCCATGCACAAAGAAAATTCTCTAAGGAACAAAAAAATAGAAAACAAATAATTAGGGAGAGTTCTTTATTGTCATATCAAATAACTGCAACTTGATAATTATTCAAAATCAACATCGAAGAACTTCGACAGCCTAGCCTTTCAACTGGCATGATAAGATCATTTAGCAGTTGAACAAACTGATGAGGGTGATAATGAAAAGTTAGGAACTGATGCATAAAATCTGTGAAATCTCGAATTTTAAAATATTGAAGAATCATTCGGTAATATAATCCTAAGGAGTTATCAAGAGGCAAAGAACTTCTATAAACTACTACCACGAGAACTATTTATGAATATTAAATACCAACAAGTAGTCACTAATTACAGTTAGTTACAGGAAAAATGTTCTCACAATATATATCTAGTGTATCTGCATATTTGCATTGACTTAGAAGGGTGAATAGCATGCTGTGAACCACGTTAAATTGAAGACATTGAATTAATTTTATTAAAAAAAGATTGGCTTTTTTTCACTAAAAACTCAAACTCCAATTTACAAGTTTAGAAATTTTTCAGAAAAAGTATAAAGGAGCCATGTCAGTGTTGAAATAACTCTCTGTTAAATCATATTTTATATTTTATTTGATATTGGACTGATTGATTCTCTAAAGATAGGCTATGATCAAAGCCTAGGTCTAGGTTGATGGAATTAATGTCTGACTTCCCCTCGAACCCCATACCCTATTTGTTTGTTAAAGCAGGCATCAATTACCTCTTTATTGGTTTCCTATTTGATTCTCTTGAAGTTGAATTTGTTATCACCAAAACTCGATATTTTTTCTGCTTGCTAATAAACCCTTTCTAAAAAATTATCTTTCCAAATATCGTCAATTATCCTTTCTTTTAAGGCCTCCTGCTCGGAAAATTTTCTTCCATATAAAGTCATATCCCGATAAGTTAAGGCATTGCTATGCTTTCTTCTTAGGACTGCAGTCATTCCAGGTGGCAAATGTAGTCCAATTTAAATTTAGTTTGCAGCAAAAGTAGCTTTTTACCCAACATAAATAAAATCATGAGCAAAAGCAAACATGCAACCCCCAGCAATAGCTGAACCTCTAACCAATGTCACTGTTGGAACTGACAAGGCCACAATTCTTCCAAATAGAGCAATAAATTCCATTACGAAATAGAGCCAGTCTTATTTCTCGAGTTCAGCAACAAATTTGAGGTCCAAACCTCCACTATAAATTTTACTAAGTGAAATAGAGACCAAGGATGTTGGTCCTTGTTTTGCTTCTACTTAATCTAGTTTAAGATGCATTTATCTGATAAATTTTTTGGTGAAGGTATTAGCTTTAGTATTAAGGAGTAAAAAGAATACATTTCCTTTTCTCTTGAGTAGTAAAGGATTCGTAAGTTCCTCTTTGGTGAGGTTGAAATATTCCTTAACTTCTTCTAATAATGATGTCATTTGTTTAATTTATCACTTTCACAAATCAAGTAAATCTTAAAATTGATCAAACATTGATTTTGTTTGCTCTACTTGCTTTAGTGACATATTTTATTGTTAGCCTAATAAATTAATCTAATTTTTCGGTTTTTATTGTTCATTTTACCTGTTCTCTCCAAAATTTATTCTTTTCTCGAAAACTTTATTACTTTGCCCTAAATTTTTTCCAATATTGGAATCAAACTATTTAAATCCATCAATTTGCTGGAAATACTTTTCAAGGGAAATTGGAGAAAGTCTGTTGTTGGAAGTACCAGTGACTTTGGTGATCTTATCTATGGTAGTTCTTTGATACTTTTAATGAGTTGTTCACTTGTTGTATGGCATGTAGAATTTTTGGATTATACTTTGAACCAATTAATAGTAGTTTCTCTAATTCCCTAATGCATGTTAATAATAGAACAGAGAAATTTGCCATAATTAATATTGAATAAATTTTATCCGTCCCTATTGAACTGCTCGTAGTTACAAATCAATTCCTTCACTACCTTATTATAATTATCTTTGGCTTATTGCAATTTAGCTAGGTTCTATTTAAGTTCATAAATACCCTCTCATATCTAGTATTTAGGTTTGGATCTTCAGTAAGTCGGTTTTCTAGGAGCTTCACTTTATTTTTATAGTGCTCCAGCAGAGAAGCTGCCTCTTTATGTTCTCCATATAGTTTTTTAAGATTGGGTAGGATGTGTTCTAGTTGTAACTATATGATTCTTTTCATGTCAAGTAGTTCTTCTCCCATGTTTCTCCACAGCCTACCTACTTGATGGACTATTGCTGTCAAACTTAATGATTCTGTGGTATGATTAACTTTAGTTTGATGCTTATAGATGTCAAGTAGCTATTGGGTGGCTGCTTTTAGAGCTAGATCAAGCTATATTCTACTTTAGCAAGCTCCATAAATTTTACAGAACAATGCTGATTCTGTGCTCAGTATATTGACAATGTCTTTGTGATCTGAGTATAGTTATTCTACAGAGAAGTTTTTTTCAGGTTCAATACTTCCAAATAGATATTTTAACTTGTTTAAATGAAGACTACCTTGTTGTTAACCAATTCGAATGAAGTCATTATGGGCTATATTAACCTTATATTATCGAAGCATATACACAGGTATTATTGATTTAATGATCACAAAATTAGTTTGGTTCATATTCACCATGCTAACATTGATAATTCCGTTGAGGCACACCTACCTATCACTGAAAAATCGGCCAGGTTGTGCTCCTATGAAACTATGGGCCATTTACTGGGGGGTCTATTATCTCATTGTTACCTTAATGAATTCATGGCCTTTTCTAAAATCGTATATACTTCATTGAGATAGATAGCCAATTGAATTTGCCATAATGATGATTTTAATTTGGATTTACCATAGAGGATACAAAGTACTCATCCATTAATAACAGGGCGGGTTATTGGTGAGCTAATGGTTTACAGCTGTCATTCCTCAACAGTCAATAGTGACAGAAGCTACTGAAGCAATGTATGCATATCTGTAGTTAGTGCAATAAAGTATGGATTGATGGAGGAAAAGGCACCAAAAAATAAAAAAGAATGATAATCATTCCTTAATCAGTTATGAAAGATTCTGAGCATGTTCAACCAGCTTCTATATTCATCATTATTAGAACATTATCTTAATTTGGATACTTTACTAAATGACCATAGAGATAATAATTTGATTTTAAATAGTTAAATGCTGCCTATTTTCTTATTGCTATTGCTTTCTTCCTGTTGGAGTAAACCAACTTCTTACTAAACTTTGGGGGGTGTCACAAACTGCTACTAAAGAGGAAATCAAGCAGGCCTTCAAGACTCTATCATTACAGTATCACCCAGACATCAACCCACTCTTTAAGGAGAAGTATTCAGAAATCATTAGAGCCTATGAAGAACTCAAGAACCTAGACTATTAGAATGAATAAATTTCATCGTCCTATTATGAAAATAGTTTTGACCATATTTTTGACCAGGTAAGATGGGACCTGAACTTCAACTGGTAGAAGCCCCAGAGTAATCAGAAAAATCCTGAAGTAGATGACCTAGCTGGGTAAGTTCATCAGTGGTGTGAAGATAATTACCCCCTAATAATCGGTAGCATACTGATAGTAGGCGGAATATATACTTTATTAACAAGTGAGTGATAATAATGAACATACATACAATCATTAGTTGGAAGATAGCTTTGTAAATAAGTAGTGATTGATTTATATAAAAAGTTATCTTCCTTTGTTTGGGTGTATTCTAAACAAAAAGCGCCTTTTTACAAATGTTTCTCACTCCCACTTACTTTTGTTGATGATTTTCCTCATTTCTATGCCAACTGATCTGAGAGCACAGAAATACTTAAAAATCAATCATTCACTCATATTTCTTTAGGTTATTACCAATAAGTGAAATGTGTGTCTGAGAAGTTGAGTTTTTGATGTCAAGGTGGAAATTTTATTGAATAAATCAATTATTACTCAATCAAAATTATCATTGTTATCAATTAGACACTTCAACAATGACGAAGAAAAATAAATCTCTCCATCAAAAAAATAAAAATATCCACCAAAAATACCACCAAATCGGTAAATCGAACTCCTCTACTAACCCAGAAAGGACAATCAAAGGAAATATCACTGGCAAGCAAAACTCATTCAGAACCAAAAATACCATCAAAAGACTCAAAATGTACAATCAAAAAATGCCTAATAAGTAAAATTTTCATTTAGAAATAGGCAAAAAATGAATGAAAGGCCCTCAGAGGCAGCTAGAATTGATCCTAATATGAAGTGGTTTGGAAATGTCAGAACAATTGATCAAAAATCATTAGAAAAACTAAGGATAGATGTAGCTCAAAAAGAACAAGATCCGGCCAAGTTGTTTGTAAAGTCTAAAAAAATACCAACTTCTCTACTGAGTTAGCCAATCAAAGAAAATAAAGTCAGATTGCTGGAAGTAGAAAGCTATGCTGAGACATTTGGCCCCAACCAAAAAAGAAAAAAAGTGAAGTTAACACATAATAGCATGAAAGGTCTCATGGAAAATATAGAAGAAAAATAATACAACTCAGAAAATGATAGAGATATTGTCAGGTAAGAAGAATAAGACAGGCTTGAAAATAGGGACAAAAGAATGTCAGCTGGGCAGAGCAAAAGAATCTGGGAAGAACTGCATAAAGTTATAGATTCCTCAGATGTCCTGGTTGAAGTACTTGATGCAAGAAACCCATTGGGAACTCGCTCAATGATCCTTGAAGAACACTTGCGCAAAAATTACCCTCATAAGCATGTAGTACTGCTGCTTAATAAGTCAGATTTAATTCCCATTTGGGTACTAGCTGCATGGGTTAAAATGCTCTCTAAGGAGTACCCCACCATTGCTTATAAGGCAAGTATTACTAATCCCTTTGGTAAAGGGGCCCTCATTAATTTGTTTCGGCAACTAGATATTTTACACCGAGATAAGAAAAATATTAGTATTGGATTTGTGGGGTATCCCAATGTTGGTAAATCTTCAGTTATTAACTCTCTAAAGGAAAAAAAAGTCTGCAAGGCAGCACCCATTCCAGGAGAAACTAAAGTATGGCAGTATATTACACTTACTAAAAGAATCTATCTGATTGATTGTCCAGGAACAGTTCATGTCGTTGAAGGTAAGGATGACATTGATAGTGTGTTAAAAGGCTGTGTAAGGGCCTAAAAAATTGCTGATCCAACCTTTTTCATTCCTGCTATTCTTGATCAAAGTAATTCTGTTCTAATTCAGTTGATAAGCAATATCTTACCAAAATTTATGGTATTCAAAAGTGGAATGATGATGAAGACTTCCTAAAACAATTGGCATTTAAAAAAGGAAAGCTTAAAAAAGGTGGATAACCAGATCTTGAGACTACTGCTAAATTGATACTAGTTGATTGGCAAAGGGGGTAATTGCCTTATTATTATTTGCCTGAGGGTTATGTGAAAAAGAAGGAGCTTTAATAGGGATAAAAAATAGGTACTATCAAGGAGTAGGCCTTTTATAAAATGGTGGGAGGCTAACCAAGAATACTAAACGAGGAGATGATATAGTTGGACCAGAACTAATAAAGCTAGCAATGATAACTCATATTATAAGACTCATTAAAAAAAAAGTTAATGTGAGTTAGATGAGCGATAAGAATGATTTGCTCATCATTGGAATTTTAAATAACAAATAGAATTTATATATTTTCTATAATGAAGAAAGTATTTGTAAAGTAATAGAAATCCCAATTTAGAGCATGGTTTCCATCTATTTATTCTAAACAACCATTTTATTCTCAAGGAATCACCAACACTGAGGCTATGAATTTTCGCTCCAGTCATTAAGGTTTCAATAACATGTTGTCAGAATCATAAAAAAAATATTTCCAAGGCAAAAAGGAAAACAGAAACAAATCAATTCATTAAATGCAAGGTTGCAATAAAAAAAAACTGAAATTCAGTGCTGAGTTAGAAAGTAAACAAGAACAACTAAAATATTCCATACATAGACATAATCAACTATTCACCACCACTTACTATCAAGGCTTATCTCAAAGAAGCCCATAGTGATGCTAACATTTCCAAGCAAAAGAAACGCCAGCTCAAAGGAACTCCCCTTGATAGTTTCCTCCATCATATTAAACATGAAAATACCAAGCCTTTAACATAAAAGAATAAACTAGACATGAATAAAGGAGAAGCAGAATCACTGATGGTATGCCACACTCAAACCTTAAATAGTATTTGCTATTCTGGACAATTTCCTCTCTCACGTTTTGGTTCAGCCATCGTGAGTCATAGCAAGTATATCTATCTATATGGTGGATATTCTCATAAAGGTGAGCATGATCCTTTATACTTCCATGTGTTTGAGCCATCTCGAAACCAATGGAAGACTCTTCCAAACCAGGGAGATACTCCTTTGCTTTCCCCATGTTACCACTCTGCTGAAGCATTTAAGAACTACTTGTTGTTCATTGGTGGGCTATCGATTAATATGTCCAAAAAACGTCGTTATTTCAATACCTAAATCAATGTCTATAATTTAGAGTGCATGGAGTGGGAAAAAGTTAGATTTAATTCTCTGTTAAGAAACCATGCAACCACAATTTTTGGTAACAACTTACTCATCTATGGAGGTATCAATGAAAAAGATTAGTATTTATCATCTCTACTTATTTTAGTTCTTAATGAGGCCAATATAGGTAATTATGCTTCTGTTTCCTATCCCCTCCCTCTTAACCACCCCAAAGAAGGCCTAGCTAACCATAAAATGGTTCATACATATAATGTTGATTCTCATCACAGGAATAAGCTCAGATTAGATGGAGTCTTATTGTTTGGAGGTATTAATGGAGAAGGGGTTATCAATGGTTAATTAAAATCACTTGCTATCACTAATACTTTCTCCCAGGTTGATTTAAAATCGAAAAAGTGGAACACTCCCGAAACTAATGGTACAATTCCATGTGGGAGAATACATCATTCTATGAATATCATTAATAAAAAAGGCATTGTTATAATTTTGGGGGGTACTGACGGCAACAACCAAACCCTTAATGATGCATGGATGCTTGATCTCAAGAATTTGAACTGGTCAGAGATCTCACTGCTGGACTCATTCAATAAGTAAGGAATTAGAATATTGCTAGAGGAATATCTCACCATGGCACAGGAGTGATTGATACAATGATTTATGTTTTTGGTGGGGAAATAGGAAAAACTAACTTAAGCAACGTATTTTGGAGTTTAGAAACTGGAAACAAAAAAAAATTGACAAGAAAAAAGTTGAAGACTTTTAGATTTTTTAGTTAATTATCAGAACAATCGTTCCCATAAATGAATCTTCAAGGAAAAAATCCATCTGAAAAATTGGTTGACCAGCATTGATTGTTTAAATATGCAGATTGAACATTAAATGCTTTAAGACCTAACCTATGAAATTCATAAAATAATAATTTCTCTATCAAAGTTTTCCTACAATTTCATATTTTCTAAAATAATTCAAAGTAAATAATGCAAATTTTAAATGATTGAACTATCAAAGATTTCTTTCAAAATCTAAACTTTAGGAGCCTGAAGTTAAATAATGTCTTTTGAAAGAGGGCTATTCCCCTAAATGTTTTGAACCGCTCTTTTGTCCTATAAAATTTTTTTAGACCAGCTGGATACCGAATAGAAAAACACCATTTTCTGAATACTAGATTTATACATATTCTTTTTTTCTTCCAAATTATTTTGAACCAAATATATTTGATAAAGAATCCTACCCTCCCTTCGACTGCATATAAGTTTAAATATGTTCGGAAATATATTTCAGCAGTATTCTTCTCTGTCATTTACTTCATATTGCTGATGGCTGGCAACATTTTCACCGGAATAATATTGAGCATCTCGAAGGAGGGAATCAGTTATCCCCGAATCAAGTTTCCGTGGACGAATAACCCAAATTTTAATACTGCAGCTACCCCATAGCTAAAATCCACCCTAACTACCAGTGCAGAGCTAAAATTGGTCTGAATTACTAAGCTTCTAAACTCCTGGACCTTAAAGTAAGCATTAATGTCCATGGTAAAGTTGAGCTAAATGTTAATGTAAAAAACACCTATTACGGTTGGAATCCAGATTGAACAGTTAACTAGAGGAATTCGATGGGAATATAGTTCTTTCTCCATTAACATGAATTCTTTTTTGGGATCTGCTAAATGGCTCCGGGCTTTAATGAATATTTAGCTTTATTTCAACTTTCCCATCTTTTCAGTCACCAAACTCCTCATAAACTGGGAAACTTTGGATAACCCAATCATAAGTTTGCCCAAAATTTTTGCCTTAAGACGTCGAATAATTGAGTATTTTGATCCAATTCGGTGAATAACATGAGCAATTCTTTTAAGATTATCTGGCAAAGTTTCATTCA
>CASCJZ010000540.1:0-11248 GCA_949152475.1 Terebella lapidaria
TTTTGACTTGTACATATCAACAAAAAGAAATATAAAAACATTTAGTCAAAGCAATTTATTATAGTTAAATTCAGACACTTTACGGTAACTAGTTTATCTTTATTTATCAATTGTAATATATTTTCTAAGAAAATTTATCTCTTATACTACGAAAATTAAATATAAATTGTAGAAATTGATGTTTTGGTTAATTTGCCATCATTAAATCTTCAATCACTAATTATTCATTTTATTTTTCATACTGATAAACATTACTTAATTGAATTAGTTGTTTATCAATTATTCAAATAAACTATTGTAATTCTGCATATATTGAGATTTAATCTTTACTTTGAATCAGAGCTTAGCTTCATTAAGTTAATTTAATTAGCTATAATTACTCAAATAGGTAGTTTTCCTCTAGTAGAGAAATGTATTTATCAGAAACACCAACTGGAGCTTTCAAAAATAAATACCAAAAAGAAAAACAATCTAAATGAAGATTCTTCATAAAAAAGTCAATCAAAGCCTTGTACTGGTTCATAGTATTTCATTTGGATATTCTTTTAAATTTATTAGTGAATTAACGATAAAAATTAAGACATTTTTTTATTGATAAATTTAATAGTCTCTTAATAATCCTAAAAAGAGACACTTATATTTATATGGGGAAAAAAAAGAAAAATTATCAAAAAAAAAATGAAGATGTTGAAATACCACAACCATAATCTTCTAAGGGAACATCTCAAAACACTCCATTTTCTATTAAGATACGTCAAAGTCCTAAGGAAATACTGCTTTTAAGACTGGCTAATATGATCCCCCCAAACAAATCATTCAAATGCAAAATTGTTGGTCATCAAAAAGACTTATGGGTAACTGGGGAAGAAGATCTTTGTTTTACTTATATTAAGGAATTAACCCTCTTTTTTAACCAATACACCATCAAAAAACTTCAATATTCCTGCTTGAAAATACCTAAAAAACAACTTCAGGAAACTATCTATGAGAATCTTTAGTGCCATATATACTTCTTTGATGAGATTAAAGAAGTTGTTGATTAAATGATTGAAGAGTATGAATTAGATTCATTGACTCCCATTATTGAAAAAATGAAGATAGAAAGGGATGAATTCTTTTTAGCATTTCTTAAAGCTGATGAAGATCCAGATGATTCTTTAGCTGAAATAGATCAAATTGTTGAATAATGTAACAAACAAGAAATTCTATCAAAGAAAGATGGAGGGAAAAAGAAGAAATATATAAAAAAAGAACCGAAAAAGGAAGAAAAAAATGACACCCAATAATATTTTGAGAAAACTACTCCAAAGGCTACAACTAAGAGATAAACAGGCAGAAATCATCCCAATAATTAAAGCGTATTTAAGGATCTTCTGGGAGATTCTGAAAGCTCCTAGCATTCAGAATAGAAGAAACAATAGGAATAAGAATAAGATGATGATTTTAGCTTGATTAATACAGTAAAACCAAGGAGAGGAAATGCTGGAAGAAAAGCTATATTTGAAGAAAAGTTCCAACCTGGTATTTTTAATGATAATCATTTCCATTTTTGGGTTAAAAAGAATAAAATACTGGAAAATTGTGAATTTACTGTATCAACTAATTAGAATGGATAGATTGAGGTTAAACTTTTAACTTCTAGGAATGAAGAATAGAAGAAAAAAGCCCTTGAAATTTATATGAAACATTAAAGATTAATGCGTCTTGACATACTCCATCAAAAATATGTCAATAGTTTTCTTTCAAAACTACCAAAAAATCCACATATAACTGTAAAATAATCATTGGATACTGCCAACCAGATCTTGAAGAAAGGAAACTATGGCACTTAATTAAAATTTAGAAAATATATAAAAATAACAGAAATACTGAGAAGTTTTATGCTGTTTTAATAGTGGGTTTAATTACTGAATGTGATAAAATGAGGGAAACAATCACTGATTTCCTTTTAACTATTCCAGAAGAGGATATTAAGGAAGAATTATATTTAGAATTAATCCCTAAAAAATCAGAAAAAGCAACTATGAAAGATTTTATCAGGGTGGATAAAGTAAGAACTCTAATTAAGGAAGTTATTGATGAAGAAATTTAATAATATATGGAAATCATAGCATAATATGAGATAATCTATGCTAATAGTGATGTAATACTCAACCTAAAGATCAAATATGACCACTATGAGCAATATCAAATGGTTGAAAATGAATTAACTAAGATGCTCCTTAAAAAAATCAAAATTCACTCCATTAATACATAGTAGTTAGACTATGAAAGCATTAATAAGTGGTAAAATAAACATATCTTCATACAAAACTCACAAGGACTCTTCTTGATTGAATCTTCAGATACTATCATGGACAGTTTCAATAAAATCACAGCTAAAGCCTCAAAATATCAAAAAATAGTCTAAAAAGATATAACTATTTCCAAGACTAAACTGTCAGGAGTGGAAGAATTATTAAATAAGCTTAAAATAAATCTAACTGACCTTAAGACTAATCTATCAGAACATGATGGGAGTAAATGCACCCTTAAACTAGTTGGATATGAACATGTTGTCAAGAAAGCGGAACAATATATTTAGGACCATCTTAATTACTTAAATAATAATATCATTTCTACTAAGTATAAGTTATTAGATTCTGAGGTGGCTGTATTGGAAAAAAACCCCAGCTTAACTCAGGAAATTCTGAAATAATTCAAAGTTTCACTGGTAATAAGAAAGAATTTGGAAGTTGGTGCAATTGTTGAGGTTCATTCCAGTAATCTCACTATTATAAAATCATACAATTTAGAAGAACTAGAACCAGGAAGTCAGATTATCTTTAGAAACTTGGAAGAAATAGATTTATGTAAGGATCCACGTTTATTACCATTCAGAGCTAAGGTACAGTCATGTTCAGGCCGAGAAACAGAGGAGAAAGATAATTAAAGGAATATGCTTTATTTGTATAGGTTTAAATACAAAACTATATAAGCTCTCAACAGTGGCTTATTATATCATCAGTTGGAAAGTGCAAAACAAAAGGAAACACGAAGTAGTTTATGTTTATTCATGCCGAATAAAAAGAAAAGTGAATTTGTACAGGAAATACTTAAATTTTTGCTCTAAAAACCATAGAAATCTATTAATATGACAATCTTTTAGCCTACTGATAATAGCACTCTTGAGAAAATCCTAGGTGTTCCCAAATCAGAAAAAGGAGGAAAAACCATAAAGAAATGGTATACAGAAGCTGATACACACATATTCTATGGAGAAAAGGGAAATGATAAAATCAACTAAGCAAAAATAAAGGGTGAAAAGTCTGTCTATTTAACCAATGAAGATTTAAATTTGACTACTGAAACCCATAAAATTTCTATTGCTGATGAAACTATAACTCATATACAAAGTGGGAAAACCAACAACATTAAATTATATCCCGATTACATTAGTTTTGAACTTGAGGGTATTGAATTTCGGTTCCCAGAAAGTCTTTATGCTGAAATTGCTAGCAAACATAATAAAGGAAAAGACGATTTTAATATTTCTTTGGGAGTTTATATGATTGATCTGACAACAGAAAGGCAAATCAATATGTTTTCTGGCTTTAAAAGAAAGGTAGGATTTGAGGAAATTTAAATTGAAGACCCTTATAATGGTTAAATTAAAGTTAATTTTAATGTTCGTAAAAATTAAGTTATTTTATCTCACTAAAAAAATCAAATTAGAGCTGGAGAAAAAGCTTGGGAATTTATAGAAAAATTTTTAGAAAACAACTTGTTACTAAAATAATTACTATCGATTCAACTCTATACAATACAGATAAAATCATGGAATTATCTGAATTAGCCAAAGAACATGATGTTAAATTTAAGCTTTCGAAAATGAAAGACTCCCTTGAACTAGAAAGCTATGATGTTAAGAACATTGAAAGATTTGAAAAAATCATGAAAACCTTGGAAAAAAGAAAGATTGAAACTTAATACCCACTGAATTGGGAAAAACAGACTACTGACATTGAACTTTTTAATGTGAACAATCAAACCCCATAGTTTACAAAAGTTCAACAGGAGTTCAAGGCAGGGAAAATCTACAAACTTGAACGAATTCAAAACAAAATTGTTTACAAGAAATATTTTGAGTAAAAGCTAGCAACCATTGAAAGGAATGAAGGAAAAGCTGTCAAGGAAATGTCTTTATTCCATGGAACTAGCTCAACTGACCCAAAGATCATTTGGGGTGACAAGGAAGAATCCTTCAACATCAATTATACAAGTGATAAGAATCTCCTAGGAAAGGGAATTTACTTTGCTAAGGAATCTAATTATTCAGTTAGTTATTCCTTCACGAACGGACCTTATAAGCAGATGTTTTATTGTATAGTTTTGGTAGGAGAGAGTTAAAAGGTTCAGTTAAGTCATGACATTAAGGATACTAACTATAAAGACATTGGCAAAAAGATAAAATATGAAAGTAATACAGCCTTCATGAATAACTCTGATGTCTATGTTGTGTACAAGAATAGAAGAGCTACCCTCTATACTTAATCACCTACAAAGCATGAGCTTAAATCAGTTCTGATTATCTCTTACCATTATCAATATTTATCTCAGTTTGATTGATGAAATAATGTCAAATATAAATATGAGTTTGTTAAATTGATTATGTACTTAACCCATCAGCATAAGAACATATTGATAAATCATTTCTTTTGCTGAGAAATTCAATGATTTCCTTTGGCTTAATCCTTTCGGCAGGGTTAGGGTTCAGCATCCGTTGAATTACAACCTTAAGACTACTGTCTAACATTATTTTACTATTATTCTATATACTGATTGCATTATACCTATTTGAGGAGGAAATTATCAAAATGCTACACTATAAGTAATTGTTTCTATAAGATTCTGGTGAATGATCGATCACTGAAAGCAAAAAGACCCCTTTTGGTCTCAAGTTTTCCATTAACAATGATTTTAGTTTGATTTTCTATCCAGAGAGGAAGTCCATAAATTAATTCTAAGATAATACAACCAAGGCCCCAAACATCAATAGCTGAGATATTATCATATTACTTGACATATTCAAGCATATATTCATGATAGGGTCTCTTATTTTCATGAAGGATAAAGTTAAGTAGTTAGGGACACATATATTCAGGAGTAGCTAACTTATACTGTTTTAAGTTATTAAACATAAAGGAAGAACCATAATCAATCAATTTAAAGGAAAAATTATCCTTAGAATCTATATTTTTAATCAGAATATTCTAGGTTTTCATGTCAGAATGAACAATTCCATTCATTGTTAAGAGATCTAATGCTTCAGCCACTTCAACTATCATATGCTTGAGTAATTCAGTCGATTTGCGCATTTGTTCATATAATGGCTTATATTTTATCATGTAAGTTTTTTATTCCTCAATGAAATCGGCTGTACTGCCATCAACTCTTTCTTCTTCATAAATATCGTATAACATATTGCCAAGTGAGCCTTCACAACATTCATAAACTATAAAAGCTCTAGTTTCATGGATTTAGAATTCCTACATAGTTAGTAGATTCTTGATACCAGAATGATGTATAAATTATTTCTTTGGTTTTCCATTGGTAAAGAAATGATTACCAAACCAAATTTAAGTTAAATGTGTTTTATACTTGTTTCTAGTATCTATTTCTTTAATAGCATAGAATTGCTTATTTTTACAATTGAAAGCTTCCCATACTTTAGAGAATCCTCCTCTTCCTAATTACTTTCCCCTTAAATACCCGTCTATAAAATTTTTTTCCTTATAAATTATTGAAGCTTCTTTTTTTAGTGATTGGTTTTTTTTTTAAAGAATCTGACTCCTTTAATCTTTTCTCTGTTAATTTACTTGATCTTGTTGAGTTTTATACCTGATTTTTTATTACCACTTTTTTCTTTAAGAATAGAACCTCGACGATAGGCTTAATGAATCGATTGATATGATGAATGTTTGCCAAGTTTAAATTGACAATTTGATTGTCTTAGAGAAGTATTTTTTTTATCTAATGGTAAATTAGACTGCTTAATAATGCAATTCGATTTGTGATGATTGACTTTAGGTTGCTCAGGTTGTTAACTCTTAATTTGTAAATTTTTGAGTTTTTCTATATTGATGTAAAAATTGATTAATGAGTTTTTTTTCAATTTTTCCTTCGATTCTGTCATTAATCTTTTAGAGCTCATATAAGTTTGGAAATTTTTAGGTGCTTTAAGTGCTATATTAATAGCAGATGCTTGTTAATTATGGGGAAAGTCATCTGGATACTTTGATCATTAAGTGTTTTGTGGAATTATTTTAAATATTGACTTCGGGGATTAGGGGGAATATTAGTCTTTGATGGTTGATTTTACGAATTTTTTTAGGTTTATACATAGTTAGTTACCTGGAAGGTTCTGATTAATCATAGTATAACTTTAGAAAGTCATTATAATTTAATTTGAGAAGAACTAAGCTAAAATCATAATTTTTTGGATAAATCAAGAACTAAAAATACCCTTTGAAATAGGGTTGGCCTTATTAGCATTTACTGCAAAGTTGGTAAATCCAAGTGCTATCTTATAACTGTTATCAGGTGAAGTATTCCTATATGGAAATAAGAAATATGCCAAAGGAATCTAGAAATATTAATAATACTACCTTAATCACAATAATTATGAATGTAAATGCTACAATAAACCTTTGATAGCCCAATTATGCATTAGATGTATTGCTAACTTCAGGAGGACTCCATTTGGTTGGACTATACAACACCATCCATAAAATATCTAAAACTTCAGCTTAAACCAATAACTTAAAGTAAACTTCACATATGTCTTGGTCAAAAAAACTCAGTAAATAAATTGATAGAAGACAAGTTACCACAATTAACTACAATATTTTTGTATTTGTACATTGAGAAAATCATATTTACCATAGATAATGATAGCCTCTAAAAAAGCATATGCTAGGGTAAGATAGAACATCCATGTTAATTTATTAGATTAATGTTCTGTAGGAGTACTATATTCTACTGGTTCTTGAGCATTAGGATAAAATGGTTCATCAGGAGAGGTAGCAGGTACATATTTTTGCATGGTTAAACTAGTCATATTAATTCCAAAGGGTGCAGTTAGTAGTTGTAGATCTGCTTCACAATCTCTACGATCTTCCATTATTTGTTCAATATCATAAGTAAGTTTATGGATATCACCTGAGTTTCTATTTCCAGTAGTGTTCATCATTTGCTGTTTTTCTCTTTCTAGTTTCTATATTAATCTCTATTATTTTAATTGTGTACGATTGTATTCGGTTATCTTGTTTTGGAGGATGGATTGGCCTTCTAAAATAGTATTGGAAAGATCACTAACCTTAATTTCATACACATTCTATCTATTATTAGCTGCCTGAAGCCATAACTCCTCTGCTACATCATTGTCAAAATGATCACTCCTCTATGATATATAACTATTAGTACCGTCAGTGAATTGAGAAATTATAGGTAATCTTCCTTGTTAATATAGGAAACAGAATTGTATCCATGCCTTTGGAAGGCAGAAGTTATCTTATCTAAATGCATAGCTCTAGTCTTTGAATAATATATCGTTAAGCTATAATTTTATTATATCAAGACAAAAACAACAAAGATTAGTACATAAAATACACATTCATTTTACCTCAATATATCCTTTCTAGTCAATAAGTAGACCTACTCTGGACTAAGCTCGAATCCATCTCCTCTATCAAACTAAATACATTCCTGATTTCACTGATTTTAAGTACCCAGTTTGGTCAATTTAGACTTCTACTGGTAACTTAATATTGTCAGCCTGTAAAACTTCTAATAATCTCTATTCATCCTCATATAGTTAATCTTCACTTCCTTCTTCATCTTCACTAGAATCTATGTCATCATAGTGTTCATGATCCTCATCATTTACAGAATGCTCTGAATCTTTCTGATAGGAAGTAACAGCAGTATTGACAGTATTGGATCCTTGGAAAGTTAACTTTGAATTTTATACTCCTAGTAAAGTTACTTAGGATGTTTCTGGATGCCTATTGATTACATAATTATTTGGATAGTAGCTATAGCCCATTTGTTGTTGTTTTATTCTTGATTACATAGTAGATGGTGAGACCGTTTGGTCAGATATATGTTTCTTGAGTGTTAAATTAAATGATTGTTCTTTTTCCTGTAGAAGTCTTCTTTCTTGTTGTACCATTTGAATAGTCTTGTACACCTTTTGAGATACAATATTTTTTTACTCTTCCACCATATAGATTGACTGATTGATCTGACTTAGTTGATTCTTGAGTTCTTAAATTCGATAGTTATCATATTTATATTCTTTATTTTAGAACTTATGAATTAATTCTTTCATTTAATGAGTCTATTCTAGCAATCTATTGAGTTTTGTATATTTCTACTGTTATGTAGCTGTGGTAGTTATTAATGTCTATTTTAGGTTTTCTATGTTTAGGTAAGTTTTTTCAATGTTTTTATTTTCTTTTGATAAAAATGTATTAATTTTCCCCTCTACAATACTTAATTTCCAAGCAAAAAAATTTATAATTTTTTTTTATAGTTTTTACATTTTTTTCTCTGTTTATTGGAGTGAATGAATACTCATTTTTTCTTGCTAATAGATTCTTTCTATTTTTTCCTCTATTTTATTGAGTTAATCTATGGTGATTACAGGTTCTTGTCTTTTACTTTTGCTAGTACTGAGTTTAGAGCTTGAAGAGTTATCTCTGGAGCTGAAAATATGTAATTTTCTCTTTGGTGGAGAGATGCTTCCCTTATGGAGAATATTTTTTATGATTTTATCTTTCTGAGCCAGTTCTAGTTCATTTTTAGCTAACTTTTGCCTTAAATCAATAATTAGCCTGAATATGTTTGAAATTACTTTGTTTGTTCTTTTAATTCTTCTATGAATTTCTTGCTATAAAACTGTACTACTATTTATAATTGCTATCTCATTAATTTCATCATTTTTTGTCTGGTGATATCCTCTTTTGATGATGATTTATTTGCTGATCTATCTCTGTAGTATATTTCAGGTAATTTTTCAGATTGATTTGGCCCTAAGATCCTTTGTGATCCCCATTAGGTGCAAGCAGGATTCCGATGGTGGTTGAAGCTGGTAGTGGCAGTCAGATGAGGAATGAGTTGTTCTTGGTTGGTATTTTCTGCTGGAATATCAGGCAATTATGATTATTTAAGCATGTTTTCTAAATTTTTATTGGTATTAACGAATTTAAATAATAGACATGGTAAGTTAATTTTCAATTGATATATGTTATGTTATTAACTTAATATCATAGAAAAAAACATCTAGTTTAGGGTGGAACCTTAAAGGCAGATATATTTAATTTTTACTTTTTCTAAAAAGAAAATTCCTTTGAAACAACTATTCTTAGAAATTGGTTTTGGTAGTGTCTGAATAGTAACATTCGAACTTCTGAGGAAATTAGAACATTTAAAAGATGTTAGGGAATTATTGACTTATTTTAGAAATCCATCTGAGTACGGACTAAGTATGATATTTTAGTACCATATAGAAAGAGGTAGAAAGAATATGTTATTCAATGTTAGGATCGAGGGGATGACTTATTTCTTTAAATTGTAAACTTTCTATTGACAACAATAATAGAACAGATGGAGAGACCGATTTAAGAAGCAACCACAACCTACACAAAGCACCTGAATTGATTTCTTAAATTGACTTGAGGATAAATTTAGCGAAGAAAAATGACAAGATAAAATTCTGCATCGCACACGAATCTGTTGACTAATTTGCTTGTAAAGATGTCGCTTTATTGCAAATTTAATCATGATTTCCCTAAGGCTAGGATTTTTCATTGTCTTATTTTTTCTTCTTAACTAACTTTAATCTCTCAATCCAATTTAGGGTCACCTTCCATCCTTTAAATCGTTTACTAAGGGAATGGGATCCCATTTTTTTATATCAATGCTTCCAACTGTCTAGCTTCCAAATTTTTAGTTTAGATCTTTTCTTTTTCTTCCTTATATAGCTTATATCTTTCCACCAACCAGTCACGGTACATTGTTTACTCATGAAGTCTATAAGTAAGTGCCAATCTCCTAATTACACCATTCCAAGTCCCATCAACACCTCCCAACTCAATATACACAATTGGATATCTTTGGAAGTGTTTCCAGGCCTCATTATTTTCCCTGTCTTGCTGGTTCTCAGGCAAATTTTCCCCAAAAAACTATCTGTCTTTATAAAATTCTCTGACTTTTTCAGCAATGGGATTATTCTCATGAGGTATTATCTTTTAAAAAATGCTTGAGGATAAGCATATTCAATGTTTTCCCCCATCTTCTGGGTCCATTCAATAGTAAATATGGTGAATATTTAACGGACTGTTCCACAATGTTTGTTTTGTCAACAAAGAGCATTTTTTTATTAGAATACTACCAAGGTTGGCCGATCGTGTACAGTTTATTTTAACTCCCTTTCATCTTCCTTGTTTCAGCTTATAAACTTGCTCCACTAACAACATTCTCAGAACCAAAATACTATCGGATATCTTTGTAGAAAGGCAGATTGGGAGTAGCTACAAATAGATTTTAAACTCTGAACTTCCCAATAGAATATTATGGTATGCTTGTGTGGACCATTTGCTTTGGGCTAGTCTAATCATTGGTTTGTTTAATAAAAATAATGAATGATAACAAAAATAATATTGAAAGTAAATTAAATTTGGATAAGCTATTGGGACTTGAATTATAATTTTAAATTTTGAATTTCTCCAAATTCTCAATTGACTTAATCACTGATATTTAATTGTGTCTTATAATTTGTGGGTATTCTCATCAAGGTACTGGAATTTATTTCATTAAATTGGTCTGAGATCAACCATAACCTATATTAGTGATAGTTTAAACAATAATTTGGTACATCACTCTTTACAAAAATAGATAGATTGATTGATAATTACATACATACATACATAATTAGATCCGAATGACATCACTATCCGAATGGAATGGTGGATAGGGAGTCATTCGATCTGATTGTGCATGTATGAGGCATCAATCAATAATAATTCGCCGGCATTTATTTTTGAAAATGTTTCCAAATGTAAGCCTTTCCCATGTCTTTCTACTCTTCGGGAAACAAAGTATTTTTTAAACCTACTTTTTTGCGGTTATTATTCTGAGGAATTTCAAAGAAATCTTTGAGAATTTTCAAAATTCAAGTTTTTACAGCGTTAGCTTTGAAGGAAAG